>PVKM010043480.1:0-12495 GCA_004027735.1 Carollia perspicillata | reverse complement strand
CCCAGGCCAGTCGGCTGCAAGGACTGGCTGTGACCACTCACCACCAACCTCCACCCTCCTCGGAGGATCAGCTGTGCAGGGGCAAGGGGGCGTGCTCCAGCGTGGTCTGTACCTGTCCATTGGGTGCACTGGCCCTGGGGTGTCCCTCATGGTGCAGGCCAAGTTTAGCTCCCACTTTTGTTTTGCCTGGGGCACCCTGCCTGAGCTGTAAAGCAATCTGAGATGGCTTCCACTTGTGTTGGCCTTGGAGATTCCCAGGCAAAGCCAAGCTGTGAGTCTAATCTGGCTACCGCTAGGGCTCACTGAAAGCAGCTGTTGCTTGTTTGATAGGATTTAGGAGCCAAGACCAGCCACTCCTCTAGAAAGCAGATTAGGTAGGCCCTTAAATTGGGTGAGGCAGAGCTGCTGGGGATCTCCAAGGCAACGGAGTTAGCCAGGTTGATGGAGTCTCAGATACAGCACCAGCTTACTGACTCTGTAGGGCGAGGGTTTAGCAAAGGGACAATGGCCTCTGCTCGCCTGAATGCCAGACACTTCGGTTTCTCCCTGTGTACCGCCTTTCAAGCTGCCACCCTAGTGCTGGGTCTCAGAGGGAGTGAGTCTGAGTAGGTGAGTCCGTGTGTGGGTTCTTTAAGAAGAACTGCTTGGGGCTCCAGACGTTTCTTCCGCAGACTCCATGCCCACTGGTTTTTGCATCCAGGCCTGTCTTGGGGATTGTCTTCCTGGCGCTGGAATCCTAGGCTGGAATCTTGGGCGCCTGGTGGGGGTCTGGGACTCCTCACTTCCCAAATTTTTATCTTCATGGGTGTTGGACCAGCCCATTCCACATTTGCACCCCTAGTGCCAGTCTGGGTGCATGTGGTTTCTTTAATTCCATAGTTATCAGGCTTCCGTTCAGCTTGATTTCTGATGGTTCTGAGTGACGGTTGTTCTATACGTTAGTTGAAATTTTGATGTGGTTGGGCAAAAAGGCAAGCCATGTCTGCCTGTGCTGCCATCTTGACCGGAAGTCCAGGCGTGCTCTTCGAACACAGACTCGGGAGCCAGATCGCCTGCTTCTCTGCTCCTCGCTGTGCCAGCCTTTCTGTGTCTGTTTCCATCCTACTCAGAGCGAGGTAGTACTAGGGTTCCATAGGGTTTTTGTAAAGATTATATGACCTACTACGTGAGCAGTATCTGGCATATAGGAAAACACTAGATAAGTATTGGCTGTTGCTATCATTTTTCCACCCAACAAATGTTCACTGAGCACCTACTGTGTGCCAAGAACTGTTTTAGGGGCCTGGAGTCCAGCAGTAAAGACAACAGCAATTCCGATACTCGAGTTGGAAAGACATTTGGGGAACACACTTACAGCATTCAAGTGGTGACAAGTGCTATAGAAGGAAAGAGGCCATGGGAGTGTGTGGCCAAGAGAGGTTGCTCTTTCATGTAGGGTGGTCAGGAAAGGGCAAGGGGCATGCTGGTTAATAGGGAAGTGAGAGAATGAACCAGGTAAAAACCTGGGGGAAGAGTCCCAGGCAGAGGGAACAGCCAGTGCAAAGGCCCTGAGGCAGGAGCATGCCTGGTATGTTTGAGGAATCGTGAGGTTGGTGTCTGTGGCAGAGTGAGCGAGGGGGTGAGTGGGGGAGATAAGTTTATAGATACCGGAGGGCCAAATTATATACGATTCCTTGCCTACCTACCTAATAATAAGAAATTATCCCAATTAATTTGGCTAATAAATTGGCTGGACCTTTATCACTATTGGACCCTTTCCCCACAGATCCAAAGAAAGCTTCGGTCCTTCTCGCTAGAAAAATTTACCCCCCAATTTCTCACACAAAGTTCCGAGTGTCCCTGGAGCCCACCGTGCCGGCCACGGCCCTCCCCCACGTCAGCTTCGTCTGCACGGCCCCACCCTCTTCTGTGTAGGTCCTGGACAAGCACGGGGACATCTATGGGCGGGAGAGAATCGCCGAACTGCTGGGCATGGATCTGGCCACCCTGGAGATCACAGCACACAATGAGCGCAAGCCCGAACCACCGCCTGGGCTGCTTACCTGGTGAGCTGGGGAGGACCACCCCCCAGGCCTGAGGCAGGACGGGGGGTGGGCCAGGTTCTGACTCTCCGGCATCTGGCTGTCCCTCTTCCCCCCTCCTGCACAGGCTCATGTCCATCGACATCAAGTACCAGATCTGGAAGTTTGGGGTCATCTTCACAGACAATGTGAGGAGGGGCCGTATGTGGGGAGGGACCTACAGGAAGGTGTCCCTAGGCTCATTAGGGGCTCCACCTCCCGGTATCCCTGACCAGGGACTGACTCCTGAGCCCCTGCGCACCTCTGATCCTAGGGTAACCTGACACCCCTCAAGGCTCCTCGTCCCCCAGAGTGCTGTTGAATTTCCAGACCATGTCCTTCTGCAGAGGGTTCCCCAACTCGCCCCAGGATGGCTTCCCACCCAGGGTGCCTCGCTCCTCCAAATCCTCCCCAGCCAGAGCTGGCACCCTGACCCCCAGAGCATCTCCTGTCCTCTTAAATGTTCCTGGACCCCTTGCGTGTCCTGTTTCCCGGAGTGCTCCCCGTGAATCCCTGCAAACTGCCTGACCCTTGGCCCTGTGTGCCCACAGTCTTTCCTGTACCTGGGCTGGTACATGGTCATGTCCCTCCTGGGACACTACAACAACTTCTTCTTTGCTGCCCACCTCCTGGACATTGCCATGGGAGTCAAGACACTGCGCACCATCCTTTCCTCCGTCACCCACAATGGGAAACAGGTGTGGAGAGGGCCTGCCGGGGGCGTGTGAGCCTGGCAGGGGCCAGCTTGGTGGTCTGAGTAGGGGCGGAGGGGCGAAGGGCCCGGCTGGGCCACCAAACCAGGGTGGGTGTGGGTCATGAGGCCCCTGCAGGGAGGACCACGTGGGCTGAGCCCAGGTAAGGAAGGACAGGGAAGGCGGGGCGTGGGGGGAGGGGCAAGCTGAGCCCGGAGCAGACCTGCCCTTTCCCGTGCCCAGCTGGTGATGACCGTAGGCCTCCTGGCCGTGGTGGTTTACCTTTACACCGTGGTCGCCTTCAACTTCTTCCGCAAGTTCTACAACAAGAGTGAGGATGAGGACGAGCCTGACATGAAGTGTGATGACATGATGACGGTAAGACTCTCCCTCCAACGCTCTTGAGCCAGTGACCAACCATCCCTGGCCTTTAGTTTTCCCATCTGTAAAGGGGGTCAATAACAGTACCTGCCCCATAGACTTACTGCGAGGGCTCAGTGCGCTGACGCTAGCGAGGGACTTCGAATAGTGCCGGGCACACCATCAGTGCTCAGTAAATGACAGCCCCTGGTGCACCGTCATCGGAGGCTGCAAGGCTATTCTCACTGGAAAGGCGCTCAGGCAGAGAGTCGCTGCCACTTACAAGGCTGCTCGGGCCCCCCACGCTCTGGGGTCCCCTCCCCATCAAATGGGTGTATAATAACAATGCCTGCAGCCTAGGCTGCTTTGGGACTCGGTGATGCTCCCCGACCATCTTAGACTTACATATCTGAGAATAGTGCCCAGCGTGTGTTAAGGATTACATAACTGTTAGCTGCCGTCATCATTATCTGTGATTAAAGGTTTCACCAAAGTACCAGCATGCCACACGTTTCTGTTTCGTATCCTATTAGAATAGTGGTGGTCATAACCTAAAGCGAGTTTCACCTGCTGGAGGCACGGCCCACAGGTGAAAGAATCGTCTCCGGCTTTTGTCTGAGGTGCCCCGTAGTCTGGCGCTGTGCTCTCAGGACGCAGCCCCGCTCCTCAGTCCGACGTTGGAGACCCCACCTCACGTGTTCCTGCCACTCATAGCCTCGTTGCCATCACAGTCACTGGCCCTACCTTTCACCCAAGATAACTGGGTTCTCTCACCTCCTGGGGACCCAGAAAGAACAAGCGTGCGGTCTCCCCCACGGCCCAGACAGAGGATATCCCCCACCCTGCGCAGAACCTCCCTGTGGTTCCCTGATGCCACGCGGAGAAAACCAAATCCCCTCACCATGGCTTACAAAGCCAGGGCAAAGCCAGCCTGGGCCGAGTCTAACCACAGTCTTTCTTGCTTTTTGCTCTCTGGCTGCCTGGTCCTCTTTCACTTCCCCTAAGACCACGTTTTCTCCTGACCCGAGCCCTTTGCTTCCGACATTCTCTCTGCCTCCCGCCCTGGCCCTGTGTGCACAACACCCCTTCCGCTTAAGGGCTGCCTCCTACAAGAAGCCCTCCCTGCCCACGGGCTGGGCCTGTTCTCCCCGTCCGCTCTTGCTCACAGGATCTCTGTTTTCTGGTCTCACCGAAACTCTTTCAGTTCCTCACAGGAGCACACCGTACTCTTTCCTCCCCAGCAGTGACGTAGCACGTGTGGTTTTCGCCGCCTGGAACGGTCTCCCACTAACACCTGCTTCATGTTCCAGCTCACACGTGTCCCCTCTTCCAGGAAGCTTTGGCTGCTCAGCCAGGTTTTCGAGACTCGAAGCTTCCTGTGCTTCCCCGTCTCACCCCGATCCCATGGTGCCTCCCTCGTCCCGGCCCCGACCCCTCTGCCTGGGCTCCCCTGTCATAGCCCTGACCGCTGCCGCTGTCCGGGGCCATGTCTGTGAGTCCCGGGAGCCCCAGGGCTGTCTCAGTCGGTGCTGTGTCTCCCGCCCCAGCAGCCCGGGGCCCCGTGGATGCTGAATGACGGGTCGTGTGAACGACGCACTTCTCACCCTCCCCCTGCAGTGCTACTTGTTTCACATGTACGTGGGTGTGCGAGCTGGCGGAGGCATTGGGGATGAGATCGAGGACCCAGCCGGCGATGAGTATGAGCTGTACCGGGTGGTCTTCGACATCACCTTCTTCTTCTTCGTCATCGTCATCCTGCTGGCCATCATCCAGGGTCAGTGCTGCCGGGGGTCTGGGTGTGTGTGGGGGGCAGCGTTGCAGGAGTAGGGCTCGGTGCCTAGAGGCAAACTAGCTCCTTTATGAGTATAAGGCCCAGGCCCTGGCTGGTGTAGCTCAGTGGATTGAGCGCCGGCCTGCGAACCCAAGGATCGCGGTTCGATTCCCAGTCAGGGCACATGCCTGGGTTGCAGGCCAGTTCCCAGCAGGGGACGCACGCAAGGCAACCACACATTGATGTTTCTCTCCTTCTCTCTTTCCCTTCCCCTCTAAAGATAAGTAAATTTTAAAAAAAGGAGTGCAGGCCCAGGATCCAGCCTGCCTCTCCCTACTGTAAGACTTCAGGCACGTCATCTCTCGGGCCTCAGTTTCTCCATGTATAAAATGGAGATGTTAAAGACAGGACCTTCATATGGTTGTGATACAGTTGTTATGAGAATCAAGTCAATTCATAGGTGTTAAACGTCTCAACAAACACTAGGGATTAGTAGTTTTAGGAAGCAGGTGAGAGGAGGGAGACCGGAGATGGGAGGCTCCGAGGTGAGCAGCCAGAGCTGGTCAGAGGTTGGGCACTGACGTGCACCCTGCCCCCCCAGGTCTGATCATCGATGCTTTTGGCGAGCTCCGAGACCAACAAGAACAAGTGAAGGAAGATATGGAGGTAGGTCACGGCAGGGGGCGACCCGGGGGGATTAGGGGACCCCGGGGAGTCGAAGAGGCCTCGACGCTGATGTCTCCCGTCGCCCACAGACCAAGTGCTTCATCTGTGGCATTGGCAGTGATTACTTCGATACCACACCCCACGGGTTTGAGACCCACACGCTAGAGGAGCACAACCTGGCCAATTACATGTGAGCGTGGGCCCCCCGCCCAGTCGGGATGGGGGCGGGGCCACCTACACCTAGGAGAGGGATGCGGGGCCTAGGCCAGTTTGGGGAAGTGGTTGTGGTGTCAGTGTGGGCGGATTGCCAGCCAGCCAACCAGGAGAAGGTAAGGATGGTCTTGACCTGTCTGCCACTGCGCTCCTGCCCCCAGGTTTTTCCTCATGTACCTCATAAACAAGGACGAGACGGAACACACGGGTCAGGTAAGGGGATATTAACGGGAGGACGCTGGGCAGGGACACGGAGGGTTTTAATATAGGGTCAATCAGCAGGTGGGATTAAAAAGCCCACACCATGCCCTGGCTGGTGTGGCTCAGTGGATTGAGCGCTGGACTGCGAAGTAAAGTGTCACCAGTTCGATTCCCAGCTAGGGCACATGCCTGGGTTGCGGGCCAGGTGCCCAATAGGGGACGTGTGAGAGGCAACCACACATTGATGTTTCTCTCCCTCTCTTTCTCCTTCATTTCCCCGCTGTCTATAAATAGAATCTTAAAAAAAAAAAAAAGAAAGAAAACAACTCACAATATCGATCTGTTCTTCCCCATCCCCATCCCTAGGAGTCTTACGTGTGGAAGATGTACCAAGAGAGATGCTGGGACTTCTTCCCAGCTGGCGATTGTTTCCGCAAGCAGTATGAGGACCAGCTTAGCTGAGTCGTCCCCGGCTGGCCCCTACCTCAAGTGCCTTATTCTCACAGCAAGTCCCTTCGCCCCCCGCCCCTCCTCCCGAGGCCCCTGGGGGAGGGTGACCATGAACTCGAATAAAATCTGTGCTGCACCCCTGACATCGCTGTGTTGGGACTGCTGACATTTGGAGGGGGGAGTGGGCCTCCAGGAATGCTGGCTTCCCCCCAACCCCAGAAAAAACCAGACGACAGCAGAGGCTGAAGTCATGTTTATTGGGATAAAGGGGCGTGTCGGATCTCTAATGGGGGCCCCTCAGGGAGGGATGTGCAGGGAACGGCTCCTAAACCCAGGGACTCATTCCTGGATGTAGAGGTTGCTGGGAGCGGTAGGGTCGTCTGCTGGGCGTGTCTCCACCACCACAGGCCTGGGGAAGGAAGAGAGGGGTCAGTGCATTCACTTGTTCATTTGTTCACTCGTTCGTAAAGGAATTCATGCAGCGTGCGGCGGGGTGAGGCTGGGCCATAGCAGTGAAGGAGCAGACGTGGTCCCTGCACCTGGGGCGCTCGCTCGAGAGCGGCAGGCCGGCATGCGTCAGCGAAGTACATGAGTGCAGAGAGGCGATGGCCACACGGCAGGGACCCCTCCCCTAAGGGGTCAGCCACGGTCCTCCAGGAATGGATAGCGGAGCCTAAACAAGGCTCAGGAGGGAACCCGGTGAAAGGACAGGGAAGAGTGTTCTGGGCAGAGAGAACGGCCTGTGCAAAGGCTTTGGGGGCCGGGGGAAGCCTGAGGCTTGGCTGCAGAAGTCATGGTGTTGACTGCGGCCAGAATTGGGTATTTATCTTGAAGCCACAGGAGGGTTTCAAACATGGAGAGCGACCAGTTCAGATTTAGAACTTAAAAGACCCCTCTGGCATGTCAAAAGGTCACAGGAGATCCTTGAAGGGGCTCTCACTGGCTAAATCTGGGAGTATTTGTGCCGCAAATAATGATTGTAATAGATTATATATAACACATAGAATAAAATGGAAATCCATGAGACTATGCTGAAATACACACACACACACACATACATACATAAATGGTGGAGAAGGGAGAGCTTTTCCCTACAGTAGAATGACAACTAATAAATGTAGAAGAAATGACAGAAATGGAAAAATCACCATTTAATAACCATCCTAATAATAGATTCAGGCAAAAATCTAGTAGATGGAAGTTTAATAAGAGTATATTTACAATCTCAACAGTTCTCCCCAAAAGATGTAGTAGTCTTGCCCTGGCTGGTGTAGCTCAGTGGATTGACCGTGAGACTGTGAACCAAAGGGTTACAGGTTCAGTTCCCAGTCAGGGCACGTGCCTGGGTCGCAGGCCAGGTCCCCAGTGGGGGGCGCACAAGAGGCAACCACACATTGCTGTTTCTCTCCCTCTCTTTCTCTTTCCCTTCCCCTCTCTCTAAAAATAAATAACATATATATTTTTAAAAAGATACAGTAGTCTCTTCCCCACCCATCCATGGTTTTGCTTTCCAGGGTTTCAACTACCTGAGGTCAGCTGCAGTCCAAAAATATTAAATGGAGAACTCCAGAAATACACAATTCATAAGTTTTAAATTGCATGTCATTCTAAGTAGCATGATTAAATCTCATGCTGTCCCACCCTGTCCCACCAGGGATGTGAATTGTCCAGTGGATCCATGCTGTACACACTGCCCTCCCATTAGCCACTTAGTAGCCACCCAGTTACCAGTTGGACTGCCGTGGCATCTCAGTGCTAGGTCCTAGCCTAACACCACCTCCCAGTGCTCACATCACGCATCTCAGTTCGTCCGTCACACAGGTGTTGCATCACCTCACCTCATCATGAGAAAGAGGGTCAGTGCAGTACAGTAAGACTCTCTGAGAGAGAGACCACATCCACATAACTTGTATTATCGCATACAGTGGACGCTCCGCTCTCAAACTTCACTCATTCTAGAACTGTTCGAAAAGCAGTTTGTTTGAAAACCGGATCTCCTTTTTCACCGGAGAGACATAGGAGTGGCCACACAGGGAGCACCGTGAATGGGTGGGTGGCGGAAAAACTGAGACCCGAAGTTGCATTAGACAACCAAGGCCTTTTTTTTGTGAACGTCTTGGTCAAGAACCAAACTGTTTGAGATGGGAGAGGTTTGAGAACTGAGGTCTGACTGTATTATTATAATTGTTCTATGTTATTATGTTACTGTTGATCCCTCATTGTGCTTAATTTGTAAATTAAACTTTATCATAGGTTATGTGTGTACAGGAAAAGAAACATAATATATACAGGGTTCGGTACTGAGGTTTCAGGACTGAGAGGCTTCAAATATATCCCTGCAAATAAGGGGGACTACTGTGCTTATTAAGAGAAAGGGAAAAGAGTAACTTTATACAGGAGAAATGTGGCAAACTGTGCACCTTAGCCAAATTATCAAAGAGAATATCACCAGGCCCTGGCTGGTGTAGCTCAGTGGATTGAGCATGAACCCAAGAACAAAAGGATTGTGGTTCAATTCCCAGTCAGGGCACATGCCTGGGTTGCAGGCCAGTTCCCAGCAGGGGATGCATGAGAGGCAACCGCACATCAATATTTCTCTCCCCCTCCCCTTCCCCTCTAAAGATAAATAAAATAAAATCTTTAAAAAAAAAAAGAGAGAATATCACCAGGAGTCAGACAAACTGACGTGGGCCTCCTGATACAACACAGTGGGAAGGACGCACCATCACTTCAGTGCTGCTCCTGCCCAAAATGCTGACCCTGGAAACCTCTAACCCAACTGAGGGCCATTCTGCAAAACAATTGTCTTGTATTCTTCAAAAGTGCCAAGGTCGCCCTGGCTGGTGTGGCTCAGTGGACTGAATGCTGGCCTGCAAACCGAAAGGTCGCCGGTCCGATTCCCAGTCAGGGCACAGGCCTGGGTTGCGGGCCAGGTCCCCAGCTGGGGGTTCGCAAGAGGAAACTGATCACTGTCTCTCTCCCTCTCTTTCTCCCTCTCTTCCTCTCCCTAAAAATGAGTAAATAAAGTCTTGTTTTAAAAGTGACAATGTGAGAAAAGAAGAAAGAAAAAGAAAAAGAAGAAAAAATGAAAAGAGAAAAGAAAGAAAAAGAAAAAAGAAAAAAAAAGTGACAATGTCATGAAAAACAAAGTCTGAAGAAATGTTCCAGGCTAAAGCCTAAGGAAACATGGCTCCTACGTGCAACCCATCATCCTGGATTGTATGTTGGGCCAGACCAAAAAAAAAAATATTATTTTGAGGTTATAAAAATTATCATTGGGCCCTGGCTGGTGTGGCTCAGTGGACTGAGTGCTGGCCTGTGAAGCAAAGAGTCACCAGTTCAGCTCCCAGCCAGGGCACATGCCTGGGTTGTGGGCCAGGTCCTCAGTAGGGGGCATGTGAGAGGCCACCACACATTGATGTTCCTCTCCCTCTCTTTCTCCCTCCCTTCCCCCTCTATCTAAAAATAAATAAATAAAATCTTTTAAAAAATTATTATTGGGACAACCAGTGAGAGTAGAATGGGTGTGTGCCTTAGAAGGTAGTGATGTCTCCATATTATTTTCTTGATTTTGACAGCTGCATTGTGGATTGTAAAAGCATGTCCTTGCTTGATTTAGTAAACATACGCTGAAGAATACAGGGATAAATGGGCATCATGTCTGCAATTCACACGCACATAGAAAAAAAATATATATATAGAAGCTAAAGCAAATGTGGTTTTACAAAGTTAACAGCATCCAGGGAGTCTGGGTGAAGGGGTGTGTACGAAATGGACTGCAGAGGGCAGAGATGGAAACAGGGAGAGTAGGGGACAGAATGTCCAGGCCAAAGATTCAGGTGACCAGAGACACCGCAGGATGCCCTCTCCGGATCAGAAGCTCCCCTCCCAGATCCTCTGTCCCCTTCCCCAAGTCCGTACCTGGGGGAGCCAAGCAGACGGAAGGTGAGGGTGGGGTCTCTCAGCTCCTGAAGCAGCTGGGGGAGAAGACGTGTGTGTCAGTATCTAGAATACGCCTCCCTCTCCCTTAAAGAAAACAGGTGGGGGAGTTCTCTGGACTTCCAGCCTCAGATCCACAAATACTCATCCTTGCTAACACCACTCACTGGCTGTGTGACGTCAGATCACTAACCTATGAAATCATAACACCTACCTGATAGGTGATCATGAAGATGAAATGAAATACAAATATGTCAGGGTAGGGTCTGACGCGTAGTGTTCTATGAGCTAAGCACCATTGTCGCCCCAGCTTCCAGATGAAGGAGGTAAGGCACAGGAAGGTTAAGTCGTTTGCCTAAGGTGACTCGGCTGGATTCCAACCCGGGCAGTCGGGTCCATGTTCTTAACCGCCCACATAGCTCGATAATAACCCCTATTTTATCGTGGGGAGACTGAGGCTCAGAGAGAAGCAAAGTGTCTTGCGTACGGTCACACACGCCCTGGGGTAGAGAAGGGGACCTGTCCGAACTGAGACTGGAGGAAGCGTCTCCTCTAGGACTTCACACCCCGACTCAGTTCTCCCGGTCCATCCCACGAGTGAGACGACTGAGTGGGAGGGGCAGGCCGTGGGTCTCCTGACAGGGGAGCTTACCTTGTCAGAGCCCAGCGCCCACACCTGCACTCCATGCTTCCAGAAGGCCTGCAGATGTCCCCCGACCATAGCTGGGAGGAGAGCAGTGCCTGTTACCCGTGGGCGTCACTGGAGCTCCCCCTCCGGACCCCAGGCTCTCCCGCCCCTGCACACACCCACAGCCTCCACGGCTTCGGTCATGGGGATCTCCGGGGTGCGAAGCCCCCGGACCGGGGCCCCTTCTGGAGTCACCAGCTTCAGAGACCCTAAAAGTGGGTAAAGAGAGGCCTTTAAGAGCGGGGCTTAGAAGGTGAGTTACGGAGGAACTGGACAGTAAATTCTGTGTGAGAAGCAAAGTAGGACGGCGGCAAGGCCTGGAGGGGCTCAGCGTTTCTGAGAGGCACAGGGTCTGGGGTTCGGAGAGCTAGGAAAACTGCGGGAAAGAGGGAGGAGCGTCCTTACCGTCCATCAACACCATCACCTTGTCTTCCTCCACCTGGGTCACCTGTACTGGTCCCTTGTGCTCTGTTTGAAAAGAGGGGTTCAAGGACCAATTCCGCCGCATCCCGCCTTCCTCCTCGGCACCTTCTCCATCCCGGAGTCAGCAGGCTAAACCCCACTGGCTGTACCCGCCTCTCTCCCCGCCCAGACTCCACGCCAGGTTCAACAGCCTGCGTAAACCACGCCTCGGCCTAAGCCCCGCCCAGCCGCCCCGGCCCGCCCCTCCCACCAGCCCCGCCCCAGGGAGCCCCGGCCCCACTCACGGGTGCTCATCTCGCCCAGCCAGCAGGACAGCGCGCCGAAGCGCACGGTGTGGAAGAGCACCGACTTCGCGGGCCGCCCGGGGCTCACGCCGATACACACGGCGGGCAGCTCGGAGCCCGGCCCCGTCAGCAGCGCGAACACCGGCAGAGGCGTGGGCAGCGGGAACAGCACCTGCTGCGGGGCTCGAAGGGAGCAGCAGGCTCAGAGGGGGCTTGGGCCGGGGCCTGGGAGGGGCGGGGCCTGGAAAGAGCGGGATTGGGGCTTCCCAAGTATTTCATGGGCCTCGGTCTTGGGAGGTGCCAATAAAGAAATGTCAGGGTTCGAAGAAATTTTAGGTGGTGCCTCCTTAGAAATGGACAGGTGTGCCTTCAGAGTCGTGGTGGCTTCCGTTTGGGGGCGTGCTGCCCGGTGACAGAAAAGCAGGGCCTCCGGGGGCGTGGCCTCCAAAGCAGCAAGGCCTCAGAGACTCAAAGGATCCGAATGGGGTCTCCTTAGAGAGCGGAGGTGGGGCGGGGCACAGGGATGCGAAACATAATTAGGCCAAAGGTGAGGGGCAGAGTTTAAGGACTAGAGGGAGAGCTCTCAGAACCGGGAGCCTCCAGTTCGGACAGCAGGTGGCCAGAGCCTTGGGGGAGACTGGGACAAAGACTGGAGGTTTCATGGGACCCTCCATAGAAGCCAGCCGCTACAGGCCCTCCTACCCGGATCAACAGGAACTTGTTCATGGGCTGGTACCACTGCAGCAGG
>PVKM010043479.1:0-12505 GCA_004027735.1 Carollia perspicillata | reverse complement strand
AGCCCAGTGGCAGTAGGCAGCAGTGGGGCGGGGGCTGACCCCTCCTTCCAGTCTGTCCTGCCCGCTCGCCAGACCTTCCCACCGGGTCGGGCAGCGAGCTACGGGATCACCCCAGCCACTTCAGACTGCCGGGCAGCTGAGCCCTTTCCGAAGCTGGCTCCCCCCGCTTCCGCTGTGGCCCGTTCACCTACCACCCACCCGCCTGCCAACACCTACACCCCACAGTATAGCGGCTATGGGGCTGGACAGAGTGTATTCGCCCCAGCAAAATCCTTTACGGGCCAGGACTGTGCTAATAGCAAGGACTGTAGCTTTGCCTACGGCAGTGGCAACAGCCTGCCTGCTTCACCCAGCAGCGCCCACAGCGCTGGCTATGCCCCACCGCCTACCAGTGGCCCCTGCCTGCCACCAGGCAAGGCCTCTTTCTTCAACAGCTCTGAGGGGGCTGCCTTCTCTGGTTCAGCCCCCACACCCCTGCGCTGTGACAGCCGGGCCAGCACCGTCTCGCCTGGTGGCTACATGGTGCCCAAGGGTACCACAGCCTCTGCCGCCTCTGCTGCTTCCTCCTCCTCCTCTTCCTTCCAGCCCTCACCTGAGAACTGTCGGCAGTTTGTGGGGGCATCTCAGTGGCCTTTCCGGCAGGGCTATGGAGGCCTAGACTGGGCCTCAGAAGCCTTCAGTCAGCTCTACAATCCCGGTTTCGACTGTCACGTCAGCGAGCCCAACGTGATCCTGGACATCTCCAACTACACGCCGCAGAAGGTGAAGCAGCAGACGGCCGTGTCCGAGACCTTCTCGGAGTCGTCCTCTGACAGCACCCAGTTCAATCAGCCAGTCGGGGGCGGTTTCAGGCGTGCCAACAGTGAGGCCTCCAGCAGTGAGGGCCAGTCGAGCCTGTCCAGCCTGGAGAAACTCATGATGGACTGGAATGAGGCGTCATCTGCCCCCGGCTACAACTGGAACCAGAGTGTCCTCTTCCAGAGCAGCTCCAAGCCAGGCCGTGGACGGCGGAAGAAGGTCGACCTGTTCGAGGCCTCACATCTGGGCTTCCCCTCATCCGCCTCAGCCACCGCCTCAGGCTACCCGTCCAAACGGAGCACAGGGCCCCGGCAGCCACGGGGGGGACGGGGCGGTGGGGCCTGCTCAGCAAAGAAGGAACGGGGCGGCGCAGCAGCCAAAGCCAAGTTCATCCCCAAGCCACAGCCGGTCAACCCGCTGTTCCAGGACAGTCCAGACCTTGGCCTGGACTACTACAGTGGGGACAGCAGCATGTCACCACTGCCCTCACAGTCGAGGGCCTTTGGTGTGGGTGAGCGAGACCCCTGTGACTTCATGGGGCCCTACTCCATGAACCCGTCCACGCCATCCGATGGCACCTTTGGCCAAGGTTTCCATTGCGACTCGCCCAGCCTGGGTGCCCCTGAACTGGATGGCAAGCATTTCCCACCACTGGCCCACCCGCCCACAGTGTTTGATGCTGGCCTGCAGAAGGCGTATTCACCCACCTGCTCACCCACACTGGGCTTCAAGGAAGAACTGCGGCCGCCACCCACAAAGCTGGCTGCCTGTGAGTCCCTCAAGCACGGGCTCCAGGGGGCCAGCCTGGGCCATGCGGCTGCAGCCCAGGCCCACCTGAGCTGCCGGGACCTGCCGCTGGGCCAGCCCCACTACGATTCCCCCAGCTGCAAGGGCACGGCATATTGGTACCCACCCGGCTCAGCTGCGCGCAGTCCACCCTATGAAGGCAAGGTGGGTACAGGGCTGCTAGCTGACTTCCTGGGCAGGACGGAGGCTGCGTGCCTCAGTGCCCCACACCTGGCTAGCCCACCAGCCACACCCAAGGCCGACAAGGAGCCACTGGAGATGGGCCGGCCACCTGGCCCTCCCCGTGGCCCTGCTGCAGCCACTGCTGGCTATGGCTGCCCGCTCCTTAGTGACTTGACCCTGTCCCCTGTGCCGAGGGACTCGCTGCTGCCCCTGCAGGATACTGCCTACAGGTATCCTGGCTTTATGCCACAGGCGCATCCCGGCCTGGGTGGGGGCCCCAAGAGCGGCTTCCTGGGGCCCATGGCGGAACCTCATCCTGAGGACACATTCACCGTCACCTCCCTGTAGTGCCAACTGAAGTGCCGACTGGACCTCGAGGTTTTGTTCCTGGGTGAGTCCGGGGATGTGGGTACAGTGGGAAGAGGCCTGGGGGTTGGGGGAAGATAGTGATGAGCAGGAAGGATTTAAGGACAGGACGAAGGACCTGAAAATAAGGAGTTGGGATTCAAGAAGGAGCCTGGGATTATATATTGGGAAGTTTTATGGAGAGGGGTTGCTGGGGTGGGGAACCCAGCCCGGGGCTCAGATGTTACTGAAGTGGCTGGAGAACCACAGACTGGACGGTCTCACGTAGTTTGGTTCATCAAGCAAGTGTTTCTCTCATTCACACTAAGGCCCGGACAGGCACCACCCAAGTCCCCAGATTCTGGAAACAGTCACCACCTAACCTTATGTGAAGGAAGGTGTTCGAATTGCTCTGTGAAGGAGGAAGCAGGTTGTGTAATTGCCATCCAGGGTACCAACCCCGACTGGCTCCTGCATTTCCCCAGGAGCTTCATTTAGTTTAGGGATGACGTCTGGCAAGGGCCAGGCTAACGGTGTGGCCAGTACGTCTGGTCATATACTCTGCAAGGCTTTACGAAACATCCAAAGGATCCTTTCCTGGTCTCCCATGGTACCCCCAAAGGCTGTTTTTCAACACCTTTGGCTGGAGGTAGGCTCAGTGTGGTCGGGAATGTGGTATACAGACCTAGAAGTGGAGAAGGGGTCCTGGGATCCTGCTGCGGCCGTGTCGGTGGGTCTGTCCCCAGGCAGGATGTTTCCTGCCTGGAAGAAGCCAGTTCCTTTCCTGAAACCAGATGCTTTTCTAAGAGTTCAGTTAACTATTGCTAGATATTCAAGTGTTTTTATTAGGCACTGCAACCTCAGTAGTTAGAGTCACAGTTTTTTAATATTCTCAAGGTTTTGTGTTTTAGAAAAAAGGAGAACAAAAGAGGGGAAAATGCCCCCAAGATAGTAAAAGTGGAAGTTGGAGAAATCATTTTCTTGATGAACAACCTGCTCCAGAAATACAGCCACGACTGGCCCCTCAGGCCCCACTATCGCCCAATAGGCCTGTCACAGAATTGGCTCAGGTGTGGCGGGTGTCGCTGGAGTGGCTGGGGGCCCAGAGCCCCTCACTCTTCACCTCTGCTGCCACCGCAGCCTCCTGGGAGCGTCTCTTCCTGGAGAAGGAGCAGCAGGGCTCCTGGAAAGCCCTCTCCGGGTCTGGGGAGGCCATTCAAGGCCAGGGCGACTCAGGGTCCTAAAGTTGTGTCAGCGGAAACCTCTTACCCGCTCTCCACCCAACCTCAGCTCCCCTGGTGCCTGATTTGGGCTCCTTGGGAGTCAGGAGGCCTAGAGAAGGGCCATTCCCCAGTTGGCCATCGACTTGTTCTATGCCCTTGACTGAGCTCCTGTCCTCCCTCCCCCAACTCTGGCCTCTGTTTCCCCATCCGTTCAAGGAAATAGACTGTGATCATCTCTTAGGCTCTTGCAACTCTGCATGACATAGACAATGGACCAAAGGGGTTTTTTCTTGGCGGGGGCAGTGTCGGCAGTATATTTTTCCTCCTAATAAAGCCAGGCCAAGATTAAAACAGCCTTCCATTCTCTACACATCTCACTGCAAGCCGTAGAGCCACAGATCCGAAGCAGGCCAGGGGGAAGCTGCTTAGGGTTTAAAATGTCAAACTCTTGATCCGTCTCACTGGAGGGGAGATGTCTCACGGATAATCAGAAATGTGAAATAATCCGAAAACCGTTCCTCCCCGGCTCTGGGTGGGAGAAGAAACAGGTGTGGGGGCTGGGCGTTTGGGCAGGTCACAGCTCAGTGAAATGCATAATGGAACCGTCAGTGAGGCCTGAACACAGGAGGAACTGGGACACCATCCAGCCCCACATTCTGGCCCTGCTTCCTGCTCAAAGCTGAGAGTCGACAGCACTCTCCTCAAACCAAAGCACTCGGATATTCCAGAGACTTCAGTCCAGTACCCACTGTGTGCCCGGCATGGGGTGGGGAACCACCCCATGTGAGAACCACCACAATGAGGTTCTGGTCCTCAGGGGGCTTCCAGTTTGGAGGGAAAGATAGTAACCAGAAGGACACAACGCCTTTGGCAAAGATCGCCATAGGAAGGATTGCAAGAAGAAGAGCTAGGAGCCCATGAGACTGCAGCAGGCCGGCCGGATCCTGAAGCTGATGCTTCACAGATGAGGGAGAGGGAAAAACATTCTGGGTAGAGGGAACAGCCGTGGGGAAAGGCCTGAGGCAGGAAGGCGCTCCACTTCAAAGACAGTAACACTGAAGGAGGGGGTGGGGCAGGCAGTGCCAGAATCACCAGGCATTGGCAGGGTTTTGAACTTTATTCCAAGACAAGTAGAGAACCACTGAGGTGAGCCCTCAGCTGGAACATGCCAAGGGTCACGGTGGAGCTGGGCAAGTGGTGGAGGAGGGGGACCAGCTGCAGGAGTCCAGGCAGACACTGGTGGTGGCTTAGACCAAGGTGGTGGTAGGGCTATCTCCTTTCTTTAGAGTGGCACACCAGGTCCCTCATCTAGGACAGCCCATCAGTGCCAGGCACCACTTGAAATCATGGTGGAAGCAAGGAAGACTCAGGCATGTAGGGAAGTAGAATGGTGAGGAAGAAGAGTTAGAGAGAGTGTCACTGTCAACGCAGGGCCTAAGCAGAGAGGACAGTGACGTGCTCATTCCCCAGCAGGCCGGGAGCACTGATGTTAGGCACTGGAGAAGCAGTCCTTCAGCTTAGCCTCAAGTCTTGAGCCCCTCCCTGCCCGCCCCAGTGCCAGACACAGGGAGACAAAGCAACTATGGCCCCTGTACTCAGAGGTGAGCATCCACCGCAGGCAGCTAAAACAAGTACGCAGAGAACCTGACCACACCTGGTGGAATGCAGCAGGTGCCCAGAGACCAGGAGAAACAAAGCTGGTGCACTGGGAAGGTGGGTGTTGAGGTCAGCAGTCGTCTGTCTCTCTGCCCCTGTGGGGAGAGAGAGAGACGCACTTTGCGCCAGGCCCTCTGGGAGGCGAGCCCCTGTCCCCAGTCGGAGTTGAGGAAACAGGTGCAGCTGTGAACCTTGCCCAGGGGGTCCAGTCAGTAAGATGTGGAGCCAGCATTTGAACCCAATACTGCCGGGCCACCATGTCCCCTGCCACACTGCTCCCTGTCCACCCCCCGCCCTCTAATTCCCTACCCATAAAATGACGGATTGGTTGGATGTTCCCTACAACTGTTTCTGGGTCTGACATTTTAAATGGATTTTGAGGTTCTGTGGAAGAAGCTGCATTTGAGCTTGACCTTGAAGAATAGGCAGGATTTGGACACTGGAGAATGGGGGAAGGGCATTCCAGGCAGAGGGAACTGGGCGAGGACAGGTCACATCCCAGTGGGAATTAAAAAGGGGTTAAAAAGCTCAGAGGAGCCGGAGTGGGGAATGTGGGACCGGACTGGTCTGGAAGCTGAGCTAATAGGACCGAGAAGGAAAGGGGCGGAGGCAGGGGAGCACCTGAGCCCAGGCAGACATCTTCTCCAGTCCCTTTGATGGAAAGCAGAGCAGCCAGGCTGGCTCCACGCTGGGCCTTCATGGCTGAAGATAGGCCCTTGCAGACCCTAGGCAGAGGGTGGGAGGGTGGGGAGGGCCCTCCAAGGTGTTCAGGAATCTCGAGTCCCCCTCTCCTCTCTGTTCCCTCTCAGGCCTGGACCTGAGGCCAAGGGAAATGTCACAGGTCCTCCAAGGTTACACCAGCTGGGGCCTGACCGGAGCAGGAAGCAGTTTCCAAGGCCACCATCCAGCCAGGGTCAGCAGGCATGCCCGGACCTGGGCCAGGCCCTGGCTGCTCTGGGCTTTGTCTCTTCTGTCTTGAAACCTCAAGAGGTCACTTGATCTTGCCTCTGGCTCTGAGCAATAGGCCGTCACGTCACGTCAGGGGTCGGCCAGTCCTGCCCTGCCTCTTTTGGGCTCCTCACTCCCCAAGGCTGACCTCCCTCCAGTCCTCTCTCTTGCCTCTCTCGCAGCCATTTTCAGGCCAGGCCTTCTTGTTCTGAGCCCTCATTTCCTGGAAATCTAATCTCCCCGTGAACATGCCCTTTCCCGCTCCTTCTCTCCCACCTCCCTGTAGCCCTGGAAGAAGAACCCAAGGGAGCAAAGCCCTGAGACTGAGGGCCTCGGGGGGCGGGCTGAGAGCATGCCCGTGGGCGCAGGTAGGCCTCTGTGCAGAGTCTGATTCCATCTCGTACCAGCTACGTGACCTGGTGAGTCACGTCGCCTTGCTGCGTCTCTTAGGACAATTAAGTGAGATGACTGTGAAGCACTTAGCCCAGTCGCTAGCACGTAGTAAGCACGTAATCAGTGGCTGGTAAATGGAGAGCTGAAGTCCTCCCCTCTGACCCAGTCTGCGTAAGTCACGCACGCCTGACCTTTCCTGCTTCCTCAGGACACTGAGGTCAGGCCTCCTTCACCTGCTCAGCTTGCTTCATCCTGGGAAGGATCTTGTGTCTAGTGTGGATTTGGGGCTTTTGGGGGAGATGAAATGCCAACTAGGTCTTTGCCTTAACTACTAAGGCTGAGTCCTCCCTGGAGGGGGTGGGGCAGAGATGGGGTAACTTATAGGCCCCTACCCCAAAGGGCCTGAAGCCTAAGGCCCATCAGGACCCAGGTCAGCCAGAAACCCTGTCCACACGCTTACCCACACCAGTCCTCTCTCTCAGTGCAGATGATCTGCAAAAGATTTCCTGCGACTTTGTAATAGGTCACGATTTTTTTCCCTGGCAGACTTGCCACCTTTGTCACCATAGCTTTTGCTGCCACCGTGCCCTCTGTTTGTGCTGGAGGGCAGGAGGAAGTAGGTTAATTCTGGACTCAGTGCTCACGAACCCGCCAGCTCTCTGGGCCAGGCGTCGCAGCTAGTGCGGAGGGCACCACAGAACAAGACAAGCCGTGCGTCCTGCCCTCACGGAGTGTGTAGCCTGTAAATAGGTGTTCATTAAAAGCCTCCAAGTAAATAAAATCTTTTTAAAAAAATTTTAAAAAAGCCCTGGCTGCTGTGGCTCAGTGGATTGAGCACCACCTGCAAACCAAAAGGGTCGTCAGTTTGATTCCCAGTCAGGGCACGTGCCTGGGTTACAGGCCAGGTCCTCAGTTGGGATGTGTGAGAGGCAGCCAATCACTCTCTCTCACACACATTAATGTTTCTCTCCCTCTCTTTCTCCCTCCCTCGGTCTCTCTGTAAAAGTAAATAAATAAAATCTTTTTTAAAAAGCCTCCATAGGGGCATCACTGTCCAGGGGAAGGCCTGAAACTCTCCCACCAGAAATACCAGGGACCCACCACACTCTTGAACCACGGGCAGGGCAGGCAGCAAGGACTTCCTGGGGACAGAAAATGGGTCTTGAACAAATTTGAGGCTTCGGAAGTTGTCGCGCCAGCTCAGCTACCTGGGTCAGAGCACCTGGTGCCTCCAGGTCTCCATCCCAATGTCTGGGCCCCCAAGATACTTACTGGATGAATTGATTAAAACACATTTGCTCCTATGACTCCATTGCTTAACACCTTCTGATTACATCCTCCCCTCCCCAGCCTCCTTCCCTACAAAATAAAGCCCAACTTCCTCGGCTGGAATTATGGGTATTCAAGACTTCTTTCTCAGCCCTGACCTCCTCCTCACACCCGCCCTTTCCAGCTCTGGACTGGAAGGGGCTGAGGCTTTCCCTGGTGTGCCTGTTCCTTTGCTCTGGCTGTTTCCTGGTCCGGGCTTCCCTTTCCTACTCACTGTCCATCTCCCACCTGTCAGGTCCTATCTTACACTCAGACATCACCTCCTCCAAGAAGCATTCCAGGACCCTTCCCAGGTCCATTTAATCTCCAGACATTTATGCATCCATGACAGCCTTTCCTGGGAATGTCCTCCCAGGCCTCCAGCTGCTTTAGGCTGGTTACTCATCCCTGTGCACTGTCCCCATCTCCCTCCCCAGTGCTTCGTCATACCTGGGACATCTCGGGGTCAGGGTTTGGGTTTTTTTTCTCCTCCTTGAGTCAAAGAACAGTACGTAGACTAGGGAAAAATTGTGGGAGGAGACGGTAAGTGTTGGAGAATGTGTAGAAGATGATTTCTCTTACCCCTACTCATCAGATGGGCTCCTAAAAGTGGAGCAGGGCTAACTGGGCTTTTGGAGGTGTCCAGGAAAGGGACTCCCCCAAAGACACACAGCCACCCAGGCAGAGAAACACGGCATGGAAGAGCCAGGAAGGACCCTCGGGGATCGCCCAGTTGTACTGTTCGTGCTCTTTCCTCAGCCTCCACTTTATCCCAACACTTACCTGTCGGTAACACCTGTCTGCACAGGGACCTCCTGTGCAGAGGCCAGAGAGGGAGTAGGCTAATGGGTAACCTTCCTCCCGGGACAGGTAAGAAGTATGAGGCTCTGAGAGGTGGGAGACAGACACCAGGTCACGCAGCTTGGTGGGTGACCTTTGATGTGAAATCTCTGGGTCCATCGCATCCCTGTATGCTCAGCAGTGAAGGAGGTGGAAGACTCCTGAGGCGGGAATGAATGGGAAGGCTAGAGTTTAAAAAGCACCTGCCTAGTGGACACAGATTTTGAAAAATATCCCTGGAGTGGGGAGGGGAGCCACACCCTGCCCATTCCCATCTGGGAGCCTCACCCTTCGGTGCATCTCCACCTCTCAGGTGTGGTCTGGACCCCAAGGGAACCAGTGTCCTCTCCGCATCTGATGAGCTCACTGGCCTGACAATGTTGGAGGGGTGATCTGGCCTTCGGGCAGCTGCTGTTTGTCTCTGACCACTTTGCCCAAAGAGCTCTCCCATTACTTTGACCCCCTTACTTTACGTAGAAACCAAAGGCCAGAAAGAGAAAGAACTTGTCCAGGCCTCACAGCAAATCAGTCTCTGTATGTATTCTCCCGGCCTTCCATTCTACTGCCTCGTTCGATGTTGAGGCCCCCTTCTGGAGGGCAGTGACTCTGAGGTAGGGGTTAGACTTTAGCTTCATTGATTGCAGTTAGTGGGTGTGAAGATGTCTCTGCTGGTTGCTTAAATGAACGCGGAAAACAAAATGCTCCTTTTGCGGTGAGAGCATCTCTCTCTCTGGACAACCTGATTCTACACCATCTGCAGCACTTTTGAGTCCCGCTCAGCTATCTCTCCGTGCCCCCCAGCACCACCCCTACTGACAGGCAGAGCTCATTTAATGCCCTGGCACCCCGAACAGTAAAACCACTGGAGCACAGGGACTCGGCCGCATAGGACTCTGCAGTAGCGTATTATGGAGGTATTAAAAGGTTAAGTCTCACAAACAATGGCTGGTGTCCTGGGGTGCCAAGTGCATGCTGGTGTTGGGGATACAGAGGTGCCACACACAGGTCTCTGCCATAGAGGAGCAGGGAAGGGGGCAAGGGCACCGGTAGCTATGGTAACAGAGTGGTCTAAGGAGGCATCCAGGAGGTGTGCCCGGCCTGAGCTGGACCCTGACACACCTATTGGACTTAGACCTCGCTGTCCTCACTGTCGTGCAGTCAGTGCACGTTCTCGACCCCTGCGCGTGCAGTACACTGTGCCCAGCAGTGGGTAGAAGAGCCACAGCCCCTCCTGCCAAGGCTGGGCCAGGTGCCCCTCTGTGCTCCCGGAGCCCCCAGGGCTTCCCTTGGCACAGTCCCCATCTCCCTGCATTGAAATTTCCTGGTCTGCATTCCACTTTGTTTCCTCCTCTGCTCTGTGAGCCCCTCAAGGGCAGGGCCTAGCAGTTCTCTGCTTTGTCTCCAGTGCCCAGCCCTGGGCCACCTGGCATGTCAGCCCGAGTTCCATTTTGTGGAGAACTGACCCTGGCGAGGCCAGGGTTCTGCATAGCCATAGCTCTGTCCATTCTCCCCAGCTCAGGAACCTCTGGATTTGATTCTCTCCCCTTCCCCCATCATCCCCCAGATTCTGGCCAAGACATGAAAGCTGGGGAGGGCGGTGGGAGGAGGAAGGTGAGACAGGGATGGCTTAGCAGAGGGTGAGAAAGCCTCCCTGCTGCCTGGCCACCGGCACCATGGGAATGGTTCTGGCAGGAGCTGCCTGCTGGGCTGAGATCACCATGGAGACCTGGCTTGGAGAGGGTCACTGGCAGTGGCTAAGGGCTGAGCGGGGGTGGGGGTGACAGGGATTGTGAGGAGGCTTCCAGCCTGCCCTGGGGCCCTTAGGAGGGGGGCAGGAAAGGCTGGGGTTTGGTAGAATTCACTTGCTGAGTGGTTTGAAGCAGCCCATTATAAGTCTCCCACTTACTTGTCTCCCCAACACATTATACCTGTCACCCCAAAAGGAGGTTCCTTAGCTTAGCAGCTGTTCTTAAACTGTAATAAAACTGTCCTACAGATAGGTGCCTCCAGCCCTCCAGCTGAACCTGTCCCCCCCATGTTCCATAGTCCTGACCCCAATAAATACCTTGCTTATCTCGGCAGCTGTTCTGTTTATCACTCTACCTGCGGAGAGCTGACATCCATCCCAACTTCACCCTCTGCCCCAAGAGTTGCTTTTCTACCAGTCACCCCAGTTGCAATAGAGCAGTCGCCCTAATGGGCATACCTCTGACCTCTAGGGCTAATGTTCCAACCTCCCCTCACCTGCAGGAGACCTGACAGCTTAACAGAGATACAGCTCCCACCTCTCTCTCACTCCTCTGCCTGCCCAACCTGGGCTGAGACACCTGGGTGGGGTGCTGTCCCCACCTTTCGGAAACCCACCTGGGTCTCCAGGCCTTGGGGGAGTACCGGCAAGTCCAGCCTCAGGACGAAAGTCGTTCCTGGGGCTGATGGCCCAGCAGACAGCGGCTGAGGCTGAGCAGAATTTAAATGTGGCCCTTTTGCAAAGGGGAGCCAAGGGAGGAAAGGCTTTCTGTGGCTGCCAGTGCCTGTAGGGGTGGGGGATGGGGGGCTGGCTTGCAGAGGGGTCTTAGAAGGTGGTTTTAGCGCCCCCGCCCTGCCCCTGAATTCTGTTGGGATGGTTGCTTGCCAGGTGTGGGAGGCATGAACTTCAGGGCTGAGAGGAGGACAGAACTCTGAAAAGGGTCAAGCTAATGGCTGGGGTTCTTGAGAACGACCAAGCCCATTCTTGTCCTTCTGGGCACGTTCCTGCTCATCCCAGCAAATCTGGGGTCTGGATAGGGAACTGAGGTCCCCAGGGCCCTGCAAACATAACTCTACCTCCCAGGGGATGGGGGTACTTCAGACTTCCAGTGTCGGGTGATCCTAGGGAGTGGGGACTTGGGAGTCCCTGAGTCTCAGGAAGGCAGGGGGTGCAGCCAAACGCAGATGGTATCGTGTTGGGCAGTTTCTTTATTCCTCCATTCAGACAGACTTCCTCCTCCCCTCACCCTCTCTAAGGAACAGAATGGCGTTGGTGGGGGCTGGGGAAAGAGGTTTGGATTTAGAAGAATTAAAGCTGCAGTTCACACCTGTGCTGTGCTAAGGCCCCGTCTTCTATATTACATCATTCCTCAAAACAGCCTACAAGAGGAAACCCAGGCTTGGAGAGCCTAGCTGGCCCAGGCCCTGCAAAAATAATGAGTACTAATTAGTGTCGTCTATTATTCATTTATGTACCAGGCTTAATCTGCCCTAAACCACTGAATTCTCCCAACAAACCTTTGGGATAGTTCTGGTATCCCCTTTTTACAGACGAGTATCCTGAGGCTCACAGAGATTCTCTGACTTGCTTGAGGTCATAGAGCTATTAAATGGTGGTGCTAGCTTTTGAACTTAGCTGTGTCTGACTCTAGAGCTCAAGTTCTTAACAAATTGCACAGCCCGGAACCCCAGCTCCTTGCCAGGCACATCCTTTACCTCTCAGTGGGGTGGGTGTTAGACCACACACTGATTTTACAGAGAGGAAATCTGAGCTCAGAGAAAGCCAGAAGCAGTTCAGAGACTCATGGGGGACTGTTGGGAGTTTTATGGGAGAAGGAACAATGGGGTTAGCTTCTCCCAGAATCCTGGTAGGAACTGGGTAGGGTCCCACTCTTAACCTCCCTGTTGCCAGAACTCGGTGTCTGCCTGCCACTGACTTCTGCCTCTTCTCTTTGTGTTTCTTTGCAGCTTTCAGAAAACCAACGCCAAGACCCCTCCCAGCGTCCACATCGTCCTCTGGCAGGAGCGCCTGCCCCTCTGTCTCCCGCCCCAACCCCCCTGCACCCCCTGCAGCCCCATCTCCCCCCCACCCCTCCCTGCCCATCTCCTCCACGCAGAAGCCCAAGGTGAGCCCTTTCTGCACAAAACCAGCAATTGTAAATACTTTTTAAAAATGTACAAAACTTAAAAACAAAACACGGTTTTAGAAAAAGACAAAAAAAAGAGAGAGAGAGCGAGCGAGAGAGCGAGCGTGTGCAAGAGGTTGCAAGCGGGGCCTC
>PVKM010043478.1:0-12515 GCA_004027735.1 Carollia perspicillata | reverse complement strand
ATCCAATTTTCTTCATTTTAATATACAAGTTGCCTTTTATATTTTGGCAACAATAGGAAACAAATCATGCACATTGTTTTTATTTTATTATTTCTCAAAACATTTTTCATGAATGATACCACACTATCAAACTGTATTAATTATGAGACTTGATTATATTGCCCAACAAAACTAAAGTATGGTTTTGCCAGTAAGCATGTATTAGAGTTCCAATTTTGCTCCATATTTATTATCACCCATTGAATTTTAATTTCTTTCTAATTTGAAATGTGTGTACTAATTTTAAAATATCTTTGAAAAAATAAAATTTTAACAAAATTGAAAATTATCCATATATGTGTTTATTAGTTGTGTTAACTGCCTAAATCTGAAAGCTAGGAAATGAAAGTAATCAACTAACACAACCTAAAATGTAGCATTGCCCAGGCGAAGGCAAAGATGACCTAGATATTGGACTTTGGAAATCTCGTAACTATTGTTAAGAGATGGTAAAGCCTTTGTTCAAATCGTTGCCTACTGTGATTTGGAAGGCAGATCAAGTGCCAACTCAAGACTGTAGCCTTAGGTAAATAAATGGGGAAAAGCAGAATGTTGTTGCATACTGGCTGCTTATTGACAGTTCCAGTAAACCATTTTGTTTAAAAAAAAATTCTCCACTAAATTCATGTTGCAGTGAATAAGCAGAGACAAAAGGTATTATAGGGTTTTTGTTGTTGTTAAGAAAAATGCTGCATGTGCTCTATAGTCTGAATAAACAGTGAATCCAGGAATTTGAAATCTTGTTGCATAAAAAAAGCCAATTATATCTATATCCAAATTAAAGCTCTTAGACAAGCTACCCTGCAAATGTTGTGATATTGCTGATAAAAATATTGGGGTGGTTGTCTTAATACTCCCATCCATTATTCTAGAGTTGGTGGGGGGAGAAGTCAGAAATGAAAATACTATGCTCTATGTCTAAAAAGAAGTTTAACAGTGATTATCCCTATTTTAATCAGCTCTGGCTCCTATACAAAGTACCACCATAGCCTGGGAGAATTCTTTACAACAGAAATTTATTCCTTACAGTTCTGGAAGATGTAAATCCATGGGCAGTATTCCAGCATGGTCAAGTTCTTGTGAGACCCCTTTTACTGGTTACAGATTGCCAACCTTTCATTGTATCTTAACATGGCAGGAGCAGAGAAAGGAAGCAAGACCTGTCATGACCCCTGAAAGGGCACTAACACCATCCATGTGGGTTCCACCATCACATTGGAAGGTAGAGTTTCAACATATGAATTTTGCAGGGACACAAACATTTAGTCCACAACGTGTTCTCCTGTGTTTGTGTCTCTCCATCATTCATGTTCGTCTCACATATAAATACATGTATTCCATCCCAACAACTCCAAAAGTCTTAGTTCATTCCAGCATCAACTCTAAAGTTTAAGCCCAAAGTCTCATCTAAATGTCACCTGAATCAGACATGGGCAAGACTTAAGGTGCTATCCATCCTGAGGCAAAGTTTCCCTCTACCTGTGGACCCTGGAAACCAAATAAATTATGTTTTTCCAAATCCAATGGTGGGACAGGCATAGAAGAGATATTCTCATTCCAAAAAGAAAAAATAAGAAAGAAGGAAGAATGACAGGCCCCAAACAAGCCTAAAACATTGCAGTGCAAACTATATTAGACCTTAAGGCCCAAGGATAATCCTCTTTGGACTTCATGCTCTGCCTCCCAGGCTCATGAGGTGGTTCTGATCCAACAGCTTTGCATGCCCGGGGCTCTGCCACATGGGCCAACCCTCAAGGCTTTGGACAGAGGCCACATGGCCTATTGAAAGCAAAGCGATATCCCTCCCTCTTTTGAGATGAGGGAAGTAGCCTTAATGATCTCTGGATAGTTGTCAGGGTCACTCTTTGTCTTGAAGATAATACAAGTTCAGACTCCAATAGTTCCACGATCCTGTCCTGTAAAATTCCAAAAGTCTGACAGCCTTCCTCCATTCCTTCCTGTCTCCTTCCTCTTCAGTTCAAACTGACAGTTTCCTGCTGGGGTGGCTGATTGTGTTTCTGGACCACGTGTACACCAGTCTACTTACCAAATAGATGCTTGGCCACACTTCATGCATTTCTTCTGAACAGGATTTATTTTTCGCAGTATGAGTAACCCGAGAAGTTTTCAAATCTTTTAGTTCTGTTTTTTGCTTAACAATTCCATTTTTAAGTCATTTCTCTCTTCTTGCATTTTACCATAGTCAGAAGCCAAGATGCACCGTCAACATTTTGCTTAGAAATGTCCTCAGCTAAATATCTAATTCTATCACTCACAAGTTCTACCTTCCACAAAACGTTAGGGCACAAAACACAATCAGGCAAGTCCTTTGTCACTTTATTACAAGGATCACCTTTCCTCCAGTTTCCAATAACATGGTCCTCATTTCCAGATCTCATTAAAGTGGCCTTTTCTATGAACATTCTGTTTGGGATTACTTAGGTATACTGTAAGATAAAAGCTTTCCTGGCATCTTTTCTCCTATCTTTCTGAGTCTCACCAGAATTGCCTTTCAAGTTCTGTTCATGGGAATGTAGGTTTTTTTCTAGAACACACCTCAAAACTCTTCCAGCCTGTGATCACTACCCAGTTCCAAAGCTGCTTCCACAGTTTTAGGTATTTGTTACCGTAGTACCCCCAGGTTTTGGAACAAATTTCTGCCTCTCTCAAGATTCTTATAAAACCACTAATCTCATTCGTTAGGTCTCCAACCTCATGATCTCATCTAATATTAATTGCCTCCTAAAAGCCCCGCCTCCTAATAAGATTACATTGTGACATAGGGTTTCAACAAATGGATTTGGGAGAGGCACAGACATTCAGTTTATCCTATCGCCACATGGAATTGACCAGAAAAATTCTGAGTTCTTTTGAGTAATACATGATATTTCCTTGTTTTTGCCTACTTATCAGTTCCATCCATTGCTGCCGTGCCTCCATTCCCCATTATTCTACACCAGCACAAGACACCTTTTATTTCCTTGTGTGCCTTGCTTTAATAAAAGTCCATTTATTTTTAGAGGTCGCTTACTGAGACTGTCACTCCCTTTCTCCTTTCATTCTCATTAAATTTCTGTTCATCTTGATATCCATTATAGTATCTCACAGTGTCATAAGTAAATAATTTTGTGATATATTTAATTGTAACAAATCACCAGAGAAATATACCTCCTTCTAGTGATTTATAATACTAGAGGGGGCACTGTAGTTTAAATGGGACTGTTTTATGATATTTTACCCATTAAGTGAGGACTTAATACATATATTTTTTTAGATTTTATTTATTTATCGTTAAAGGGGAAGGGAAGGAGAGAGGAGAGAAATATCAATGTATGGCTGTCTCTCGTGCATCCCCTGCTGGGAACTGGCCTGCAACCCAGGCATGTGCCCTGACTGGAAATCGAACCATGATCCTTTGATTTGCAGGCCCGCACTCAATCCACTAAGCTACACCAGCCAGGTTAATACATATTTTTATTTCGGTAATTTATGTTCAGCCATAGACAGGATAAGGGAAAACTCTCTCTCTCCTCCCCCATACACACACACAAATAATACTTTATACCCATTATCACATGAAGCATGTTAGCCGAATGTAAACCACAGGCCCAAAATTCTACTGTCAATAATTATTTTAAAATTACTTGTAATAAAGACTGGTAAATAAATTGTTTTTACTCATCTATCCATCTAATTTTTCTTATTTTTTCCATATTTTTTTTCTTTCTTCAAGGTATTTTCAAGACAGCATGTGAGAACCTCAGAATGCTTCTTTCCTGAGGGCAGGCAGAAAATGTTCTGGTAAGCAAACAAATGGCAAAGCACAAAAGACTCAGAAGCACAGATTTTTATCCCACTTCCGATATAGATCTGTTTCCTATCTTTAAATGACATTGGCCCTTTTACAGAAGAACAGCCAAATGTGATCGTGTTTACAAAGCAGCAGACTAAAGGACATGTGGAATGCTAAACAAATAATAAACAAAAATGTAAATGAAACTGGGCACTTTGCCTACAAAACAATGCATACCTATCCCAAATTTTAGACCCTTTGAGAAGCCATTCAACTGTGTTTCTCTCTAAGTATACAGCTAAAGGAAAAAAAGTGGGTGAATTTTCCATCAATACACAGTGGGAAAGTGTAAGATTCAAAGATCATGAATTTACTCTAGAAAAGCCTTAACAAAAGAATGGAAAGACAGCCAACCTTCATTGCTAATTTGACAGGTTGACATGTCAACATAGGAATAGGCACAATCACCTAACAGCAGGTCCCAGGCACCATTTCACAGTTGAGCTCCACACTGCAGTTCTTTTGGTTCTGCAAAGCTGGTTTGTGTAGCGGTATCAAAGATTCACAGGCTAGAATTGGTGTTAAAAGGCGTGTGTCTTTTTTCAGGTTATACGATTGGACAAAACACTTGCTCTTTTTTCCATCTTCAAAATAAAGTTAACCATTTCACAAAGTCACAAGTACAAAACATTGTAAATATCAGGTACTATTATCGTTAGAGTTAGCAAGGAAGTGGAAATGCGTTCCGTACAGAATAAGTGTGGCAGGATGACATAGCCCAGTTGCTGCTGGGAAATAAGTGGCACACCTCTCTGGCCAGTCCAACACACTTCTCGAGTCTGTTTAATGCTTCTTATAACTATTAGTTCAGAGTAACCATCTTTTCCTTTGATTCTGATGGTTTCTCCAACATATTTCTTCACAAGCAGCTAATTCCTTGCTATAGCCTTTATCTGGAAATTGGGAAAAACAACCTTCTACCTGATTTGAGGTCCTGTGATCTCAGCTTCTCTTTCATTTAATTTATAATGTCAAAATTCTTCACACATAGTTTTCATGTACTTGCTGAAAATTCTACAAAATTTCACTACAAAAAGCTCACTGTTCTAAATCCACCCACCATTTACTACCAAAAATTCAAAATTCTTTATTATCTCCTCCCACTCAAACAATCGAAATGTGTTTCCCATTAAATTCTGGTCAGAGCAATTCTTTCGATTTCTGACAACATTCTCAACCAGGTCCACTTCTCCAAGGCTCAGTCTACTTCTCATCCTGAAATTTCTTCTCTTCCTGCCTCTTCATTCTTTGCCCACTCATCAAGGGCAGATGGTCCTCAATTATCTGCCAATTTTTGCAACCTGTTTACTCCTGTGAGTTCATTTAGCTCTGTCCAATTATATCACACCACTTAACACGATTATATTTTGTCACATATATTTTATATTTTAAGATGGCCCAATTAGACTTAAATTGGGCACAGGGAATTTTGCTTTTTCCGTGATTGTAGATACCTTAAAATTCAACCTGATTGATGTATTAACGGACTAGGAATGTATCCAGAAAGTGACTCAGAGGTCTGAAAATACAACAAAGCCACTCCAATCTAACCTTCCTATTCACAGGCCTGCCCATTATCCCCCTTGACAAGAGCCTCTTAGATTTAGGACGATGCCTCAAAAATTGCAGTGAACATCAATGGAGATAAAGAAATTTTTTTGGAATCAAATTTGTAATCTTAAGCCACAGCTGTCACAGAAACAATCCTTCCTTAGAAAAAGGATTGTCTCTTTTGAGTTTCATGACAGGATGTGCAATAACTTTCCTCTGAGGGTTAAGGCATGACTTAAACGCATTAGTGATCCGTAGGGACTGCTCTAAAATCAGAAGTGTGGCTTTCTACAGCCGTAGCTACCATCTGGTTCAGTGCAAACTGTGGTATGTGCATGGTAGGCATTATTTATTTTTAGTGTTCAGTTTTCACAAGGACTGAGGGAAAGTCACACCACACCTAGAAAGGGTGTGAGCATGGAATGCGATACTCCTGCAATGGTCTGTGTCTTGACAGTATTTTTCATCTAAAGCTGTTTCTCTCATTATACTATTAATCTTATCATGCACATTGTCATAAGCCTCTGCATTTTTTAACGTTACTTGGTTACTGAAATATAAAATATGTGAACCCAAATGATTGTTTAAATTTTGTTAAATTCTACTATGTTTTTTCTACTAATGAGAAAGACATGTCCCTTTAAAGTTTTATGTAATTGAGTCCTTTGGAAATAGATATGGCTGGATCCATTCTCAGAGAAATTTCTTCTAAAGGGCCTTATTTGAGGAACTTTGTTTATCACCAATTTTTAACTTTACTGTTAACCTATTAAGTAAAATAATACTGTGCTTTATAAAAATGAATTCATTCTATGAATACAAAGAATATTCTTTTTCCTTTTTTCTTCTTTTTTATTGTTTTTCAAGTACAGTTGTCTCCATTTTCCCCCTTCCACTTCCTGAAGAACATTATTTACTGACAGTTTTTACTGTATCTTTCTAAAACAACTTGAGGCCTTGTTTTTATGGAGAAATAGAGGAAAATGGAGGAATAGAAGCGTCAGCCACTGCAATGGGTGTCACGCCATTCCTTCTGACAGGTTCCAGTTTTAAGGCTCTAATCAGATCTATTTTAAAGGGCTGGGGCATAGTGTCAGACTAAAGAGACTTTTTTATGCAACCTAAGTAGTGCAAGTCTTATGCCTTCAAACATGGGAAATTCCTTTCAGAGATAAAAATGATGTGAGCACCAGTTTGGAGGAGGTAGCAGCCTGGACTAGAGCACGGGAAGGATATGGGAAGGTTTGCAAAAGGTAGGCTGAAAATGTTGAGTGAAGGAAAGGACCAGATGGAAGGGCAGAGGGAGGAGCACAGAGGGTGCTTTCTCCCTCCAGCACCCCATTTTCTGGCAAGAAGCTCCACTGGGGACATCAGAAGCTTAATCAAGGCCTGAAATAAATGAAGCAGTGAGCAGCCTACTGGATTAGAGTTTCCTCAGTTATTGCCTCCTACAAAGAAATTTGTGACCATTAGAGAAACAAAAGCACATTTATATCCATCAACTTCCACTACTCAAACTTCCCTGCATTGTATCGATTGACTACATATTTACAGATTAAATATGATGGGGGAAAATATCAGTAAATGGCTGCAAAGTTGAAATAACAGCAGCAGTGCGATATAAGGTAACACTAACTTGATCTGACCCACCTGTCCATGCCAAGAACCCCAAAGTAATTACCACTTTACAATCCCTGCACCTGGATTCTGGATTAAATTTCAGATGGACTTTTATATAAATTTCACTTTAATTTAATACCAAAACCATGACACGAAGTCACCCTGAATGTACTGTGTCGACTCAAGCAAGTTAGATGCTTTGATATGCTACTTACAGTTATATAGGCGAGTATATTATCCAAAGAAGTTTAGAGCTATTATATTTCCATGTTTATTCTCCAGTTAGTCATATAAAATTTTAATGTGCACATAATTTTCCCAAAGGAAACTTTAATTTCTCTGCATGGCATCATGATAGCCATGGTATCAGTTAAAAAATAATAGCAGTTGTGCCTGTGATTTATGAGTTTTGGTGAGGCAGATGATATATGTGACATTAATTGAGCGGGATGAAATCCAGAAGCAGCCAAATACTCATCTTTCCATCTCTTCACAAAGTTTTGAATTCTGACCTGCCAGAAATATTATTTATTAGTACGTTAGGTGCTTTATGCTTTGAAATGCTCAAAAGTCTGTCAGCACTTCCTGCTCAAACTTTTGAATGTTCCTTTCAACTTTTTCTTTCTCCTTTGTCATCTTTCTCTGTGTTACACACAGATGCAGACACACACAGCTCATGTCTTGGTTTGCAACGCATTTGCTTTTATAAATTTGAATGCTCAAAGGACTTTGGGGACTTTGGGTTATGATTTTTTTTTATCATATTTAAAAAAGGTTTGAATAAGCAAGCTTCCCATCAATGCTTTGTCTTTTCACAGGGCCCCATCTCTCAATTTCTTGTTACTCTAAGAAGAGAGAAAAGTATGAGTTAGCTAGCCCCTGTTTTAAGTACCTTTCCGTACTTGTATAATCCTCATAACTTTTCCCCATGAATTGCTCATTGTATTCGAATCTCTGTTCCAACATCACCCTGTCAGGAAAGCCTTCAGAAATCAACCCATCTAAGTAAGAACAGCTCCTATCATTCTAGTCTCTTTCCTAAGTTATTTTTTTTCATTTTAGTACTTTGTACCTGAAACATCATATAGATTTATTTTAATTATTTTATTTCCCTTGCTATCTAGCATGAGTATTATGAGAGTAGCCATTTTTCCTGCTTTTATTCTTAATTGTGTAAGTGACTCATCATAGACACAAATAAATATCTGTAGAATGAATGTTTAGACAAGTGACTGACCCAGGGGTAAGGAGCAGACTGTCGTCATAATGCCTGAGTTCAGCATCTCAGAGAGATAATAGAAGGTAGCTGTTAACCGTGTAGCTTTCCAGTCAGACTGTTGGGTTGGAATCCCAGCTTTACCACTTACTGTCTATGTGACATTGGACTGCCATAGATCCCAGTTTCCTCACCTGGAAGGTGGTGACAATAGTAGTGACCACCTCATAGGGTTGTGTGAGGTTGAATTAATAAATACCATATGCTTAGGAAAGTACCTGGAATTCCATGTTAAAAGTTATTAACCTTAGCTCACAGATGAAGAAACAGGTTCAGAAAAATCATGCAACACTTAGGTAAGAAAATAGGACTTCAAACAGAGCTCCTTCTGATGTCATAGATGATTTTTTAATAGATATTTTCTTTTCTAACCTAGATTCATTCTCTCTTCTTCTTCTTCTTCTTCTTCTTCTTCTTCTTCTTCTTCTTCTTCTTCTAATAATAATAATAATAATAATTTCATCACACTATTATTAAAAATAATAATGGGATGTTGGGACATTACTTAGATGTGAACATTGCAGGTTGTAAATAAAATGTACTTCTCTCTTTAAAAAAATCACCATAGTAAAGATCAACAGGGTATAGAAAAATAAACTTGGCTATGTAAAAGGAATAATAACTCATAATCTCATTTTCCTCTAGATCTTTGAATATTGGATTTTCTACATACAGAGATAGCTTGAATTGCTTATTCAAAAAATGTTTCATTATGAAATGTTATGTTGTAAAAGTACCACAGATATAGACCCTTTAGTGCATTAACAAGGCCCCTTGACAGCTAATATTAGTTTGTTTTAGTTCTTTCATATGATGGATTTTTTTTAGCTTTGCACATTTTAAATATATGTAATAGCATCTACCTTTTTTATTCTATCATAATGATCATTTCTCTAATGCCCTATACTGGTTGTTTACACACTTTTTGCCCCCACTTTGTTCAGAGAATCCTTTGGTCATAAAGCATTGTACTGGTTAAGCCCAACAGAGAAAACATCTAAGCGGAGTCACTCTGACACAAGACTGGGAATTGCGGAGTCCGGCTTACTCACAGCAGTCCCCTAACACATGAAGGAAATGCCAAGGTAAGATGTTCATTTCAAAGGAAATATATTTGAAGATTGGTTTTTTCTAGGATAACCTCTACTTAAAGGAGATTAAAAAATAGCATTTAAGCTGCCATAATCTGCCAATTTTAGAAACTTCAACTAAACTCAAATCAGAATTAATTTTCCTTTCTTTGTTCCCCTCTCACTCCAAGCTTGATTTATTACTGTCCTTTGCCTTTCTACAAACCACTCAGTGATGCCTAATTTATTCCAATTATTAAAGCCTTACCTCAAAACTCATCCCTGTCTCCTCACTTACCTTTAAAATGTGACCAGAAATACAGGTGATATGGGAACCTGGGTTGATTCTCTCTGTGTGTTTATCTCTTTCCCTTCACCCCACCCAGCTGCCCTGAAGAGAATGCAGTCTGAAGGCAAGAGTTGCTCTGGTCTTGGGACACCCAAGTGAGTAGAAGGGCTCTGCCACCCCCTCGCCACACACACACATTCAACATGCATACACTTGAGAAACAGTTGGAGAGCTACTTCCAAGCACAAGGGAGGGGAAGACCTGTGGGTGAAGTGAGGCCGAGGGCCCCAGTTCCACTCTGGCCTTCAGGAAGTGGAGCTGGCCTTTGCAGTATCCAGCTGTCCTTCAAGAAAGTGAGCCCCAAGTCAGGCTAGTCCATCCACACCCCACACTGGGTACTGCGCAATGGAGATGCCTCAGCTCAGGAGCAGTTGCAGGATTGGGAAATGACAACATGCAAGCCTGCAGTGAGGGACCCTTTCCCTGACGGGAGGGCATGAAAACTTCTCAGATGTTGCCTCCTATAATGGCTAAACATCCATCGCTCACAGTTTCAATAGGATAGAAGTTTATTTAAAGCAGGTCAAAATATTGATTTTGGGGGGTAAAAGGGGCGCACAGTTTGTGATCCAAAATGTATCTCTACCACAAATAATTTTAAAGTATTTCTTTTAATTTTGGATTTTTTTTCTGACAACCACCAAATGTACAAAAATTATTTCATGTGTCTTGGATGTATAATTGTGTTGTGTTGTGCTGTGTTGTTTTCCTCAAGGGGGTGGATATTAACTTGATGTGTTTGCCTTAATAGAGTAGAGAGTCATCAACGACTGATGTTAAGTAAATGGTGATTGGGTTGACTGGCCCTGACTGTGCACCATACATAAGTGAATATTTTAAGTTGCCTTTAGCTAATAGAATCTCTTAAATATTATCCAATTTGCAACCTGCTATTTGGTTTATAGTATTAATTTGTTGGCAAATACTACTTAAGAGTAAAATGCTAATGTTTATAAAAACCACAATAGCTACAATCATATGAGGAATTATTACAAAATGTAATTAAGTTTTGTTGTATTTATAAAGGGGAGATTCAAACAATACAAAAGACACTGTTCAAAACTGGTAGCAATAATTTTAGTTTTTGTGAAATAAAGTGAGGAAAGACAAACAAAATAAATTATCTGCATATCTTTTCAGAGGTGTGTAGCCCATGCTCTGATAAAGGGCGCAGTCTTCTCCACAGTCCCACAGATAGGGACTTAATAACTTTTTCATTGATGAGGGTGTAGAGGATGATTAATAACATTTGACTTAATAAATATGCTGTATCCTTTGTATTAAGAAGAATTAAACTAGCAGTGATCACTAACTCATTAAGTGACCAGTAGCTACAGTGCAGTCTCACACAGATCACCCTTTGACTGGAATTAGAGCTGATTAATCGCTGCCACCCCCTCTCCCCCCACAAAACCAGCTCCATTTGCTGCTTGGCTTCACTTCAGGTCCTTCTGCTGCCACGTCATCCATCATAAAGCTTGTTGGCTGTGATAGGAGTTTCCCAAAGGATTGTAATAGGACACCCATGTGAAACTTCCTTCTCTGTGATCTTGAGGAATGTCTTTGGTTCATTTCTCTTTAGATTTGCAATATACCAACCATACCCTATTAGCTATTCTCTCAATTAAGTATATTATTTTTAAAATTAAAATAGTACCTAACATATTTTGAATATTCAATGTGCTAGGTACTGTATTAATCATCTTAAGATCCCTAACTTATTGCAATTATACAGATGTTAAAACTAAGAAAGATAAGAAAATTTTTCCATCAGTGTTAAAACTGGGATTTAAATCTAGATCTGATTTCAAAGCTCTTTTTAAAAAATTTTGATGATATGTTGCCTTTCTATACCCAAACTGTAATGTTGATACATTCATTTGTTTAACAAACAGTAAGTACCTGCAGTAAAGTGTTGGAATATAAGACTGCACAGAACAGAGTGACCTCTTGGGCATTTACACAAGGTGAGAGCGAGAAGTAAAATAATAATAATAATTAATTAATTAATTTAATGTTAAATAGGTAGGGAGGAAAACAATTCTATTCTGCTTGTGGAATCTAAGGATAAACTTTTCAAATGAGAGCAATATTGGTATTAACTCTTAAAGGGTGAATAAGATACTAGAATATGGGAAAGGATGCTGGCTTTGAAGAAGAACATCAAGGCTAGACACAAAACTGGCAAAGCTTGAGAAAGAGCAAAAGTATATTTTGCCTAGCATTCTAATAAGAATAAATCTTATTTTAGATGTCACTACAGTGTAAACATGGGAGTATTTTAAGCCGAAAATTTTTATAAGTTTGAAGTTTTACAAAGATTATTATAAATAAAGTATGGCAGAGAACATTAACTAACCTTCCTTAAAGTCTGGCTGAATTCTGGATCTCAATTTCAGTAATCCCATGTTCTTCTAGAAAAGAACTAAGTCATTTTTGTAATAACTATAATTTTAAAATGCTGATATTTGTTTTGCCTTTGATTACATTTCTTTTCTTAGAGTTGATTAGCACATTTAAAGAAATTGAAGAATCAACAAACTTCCGAAAGAGGCATCAGCAGAATATTCTTTAAGTAAGTTCTAAGAAATACTTGTATAATAATTAGAAAAACTGGGTTTGCATTTTTTCTCTACTAAGTAGGAAAGTTCTTCATTCTTTGCAAAAAATGAGGATATTTTCCTCTGCCTATCTCACAGGAATAATTTGAGCTTCAGATGATAATATCTGCAAAGGTGCTTTGTGAATTACACAAAT
>PVKM010043477.1:0-12501 GCA_004027735.1 Carollia perspicillata | reverse complement strand
CAGTGTAAAGTTAGTGTTTTTTGCCACAATCATTAGGAATGTAAAATCTCTGGGATATAACAATTTGTCGTAAGATAGTTTCAGATACAAAATAATTTTCACACAAACGAAACTTTCTGTGGTAATTTCAGAGCTTGCTTGTTCCGGTATCTTGTTTCCTATAGAAACAGTCACTAGATTTGACGGACTTTCTTGTAACATTGTGAATGTTAAGTGGTTTTACAATTAAATGTGAGAGGCTGTCTGTTCCGGGGTAGCTGCTACTGCCCAGATGGCTAATGTATCCCGAGAGCTGCAGTGCTTTCAGTAAAATGTGTCCAGTACGTTACTGTTGCGGGCACACGAGGCACTTCACATGCGTCAACTACATTTGAGAAAGTGGCTTAAGGATTTTAGTTTTCTTACATCAACACCTCATCATGTCACACTTTCTACCATGTTTTTCAATTTCCATCATATATTTTTAATGACTGTAGAAGATCATGTTTATCATAATTTTTCATATTACATGTGTCATCTAAAGAAGTCATGAGGTTCTTTAAGTATGAAACTTTTTTAAAAGAGAGATTGCTGTTTCCAATATGGAAAAAACTGATTTTGATGTTGGCCTTGGGATTATAAAAGAACTAGTCACAGGGTGCACCGCTAAAGTGTGTGTTCCTTTCCTGTTTGCAGCCCTTTCTATTTTGGAGAAGTTCACATCAGTATCAAGAGACTAAAATTTGTTTAGCATCAATAATATGTATTTTGTAAACTTTGTTTTATAAACTAGGTAAAACCTTGTTTTTTTTGCCACAAGTTTTGTAAACCCATTAATGTTTTCAAAGGCATTGCGTACATTAGCTTTTGAATTTTGCTTACTTTAATATTCATGTTGTCAAAATATTGTCATATGTTGTGATTATGTTGTCATTACTTTTTTTGGCACATTAGTGCTGAGCAAATATGCTTTTAAAAATACTTTTTTAGCCTTGGCTAGGTGGTTCACTTGGTTGGAGCATTGTCCTGTACACCAAAAGTTTGAAGGTTTGATTCTCTATCAGGACACATACCTAGGTTGCAGGTTCAATCCCTGGTTGGGGCACATATGGGAGGCAACCAATTGATGTTTCTCTCTCACATTGATGTCTCTGTCTCTCTCTCCCCCTCTCTCCCTTCCTCTCTCTCTAAGATCAGTAAACATATCCTCAGGTGAAGATTAAAAAATAATAATAAAAATGTATTTTTTCAAAAGTATAGCTTTGGCTTGTGTTCTAGAATTTATCATCTTTGCTAACAATTTCTAACGAGAATGTTCCATATTGTCTATAATTGAGTTTTCGGAGACACAATGATTTCAAATTGACTTTTTCATTGCATATTTGACAGTAGTCTCAAATATATGTTTCACTATTGTTTTTAATACTCTCCAGTGTTTTGCTGAAGTCAAACAGTTCTTGGATGATATGACTGAATTTGATGATGTCTAAAGAAGTTTTTGCTATATTATTCACTACTAGCTTTAAAGAATGGGCAGCCTTAGAACATTTGGGGGAAATCTTTTGTTGAAATCCACTAAGTTTGTCATAAAATTTTTTGCACTATTGCTATATTTCTGCCTCCTCGAATTATTACGGCCTAGATTTGTGGTTTTTTGGTAGATGGTCTACTAAAAATCTGTGTAACCCTTCTCCAGCTGTATCACTTATTGTGGAAAATATTTTTAATGTTTTATATAGACTATATAGTTCATATATCTATATTTCATATAGATATATTTCAACATATATATTTTGAAAATTTACAGATATTTATTTGGTATTTGTATCTGTATATACGTCCTGCTCTAATGCTATTATTAATCTGTGATTTCTGTAAATGAAAAACATTCTTTTTTATTTTATTTTTAATATATTTTCTTGATTATGCTATTACAGTTGTCCCAGAAAATTCTTTTTATAATGCTCGTACATTTTCTTGGGTGATCCTCTGAATGCTATATAATATCTTGCTAAAATTAGAACTGTGTTCATTATGTATTCAGCTAGAACATGCCCATATTTCCCTCATTACTTTTCTGTGTTTTGCAGCATTAATAATTAGATATATTTCAAATCAGATCTGAAATTTGAATATATACTACTGTTGGTATTTATTTCAGATTTTTCATGTTTACCAAAAAAAGGTGTTAAAATGCTCCAGTTTTGGTATTCTTTCTTATTTTCCAGTTGATTTTTCATTCTCAAAGCACTGGTAAAATGCTGATTCCTTGAAGAATAATAAAGTAATGAGAACCTAGTGATTTTTTCCCCCACACCATTTAGAAAAATTTGTGTCTCCTTTATTTCCCAAAACTTCCAACCTGTATTATCTTTTGTAAAGTAAATTTTTTAATTGATGTGGGTCATTTTCAGCTAGAGTCCACCCTTGTTTCCTACTGAAATTATATGGCTACATTTTTGGAGCCTACATTTTTTCTACTTTTTCTTGAAATCCATCAGTTATGGGTGGCAATGGCAACATTTCTGTGACACATTCACTGAAACCAATGACTCTGAACTCTTTTATTTTACTCGTTTACTTTTGGCATGCCACCTTTTCCCCCAAAATTTATTCAACAGTACAAATAGTTTTATTTTACTTCTTCTGTAGGCAGGTTTTCATTTTGTATTTTTGGCTTGATATTTCCCCCCCAGTACCTTGGGAGAAATAATATATGAGCTTAATATTTAATTTTAGAATTTGTAACTTTAAAATATAATATGTAACATGAAATGAAATTTAATATGAAATTTATCTGTAGTTAATTTTGTCCTGAAGAAATTTCTTTTAACAACCCATAAACAATAGCTATGCTTTAACTAGCAGTTCATTATATAAGTCTCTAATTTATGGATTAAGTAAAATAACTACTTTGTAGATACATAAGGTACATGGACATGAATTACTACAGATATGAATTACATCATAATAGAAATCTGATAGGTTAAAATTAAGAACTCTGAGCTATCATTCAGGCAGACAGTATGAATTATGCAAAATTTTTAATTTATCCAATACACAAATACTAATAGAAGATTTTTTAAATTTTAGATAAAATTCAAAACAGCAGATGGAAAAGCATCTCCCTGTTTGAAAGCGCTAGTCACTGTAAATTTTTTTTTTAGATTTTATTTCTTTATTTTTAGAGAGGGGGAAGGAAGAAAGAGGGAGGGAGACATCCATGTGACCGAGAAACATTGACCGGCTGTCTCTCACATGTGCCCAGACCAGGACTGAGCCTGTAACCCAGGCATGTGCCCCAGCTGGGAATAGAACCAGTGAGCCCTTACTTTGCAGGACGATACCCAACCAATTTCACCATGCCAGTCAGGGCTGTAGCTGTTTTAAATTAGCAAGGTCTTTATCAAAGTCAGTCTGCCTCAACTTATGAAGCAGGTAAATGTTAACACTATCAGAAAAAGTCTTTTTAAAAAATGTAAAAGCCCTGGCTGGCGTAGCTCAGTGGATTGAGCGTGGTCCTGAGAGCCAAACAATCGCAGTTCGATTCCCAGTCAGGGCACATGCCTGCGTTGTGGGCCAGTTCCCAGCAGGGGACGCATGAGAGGCAACCATACATTGATATTTCTCTCCCTCTCTCCTTCCCTTCCCCTCTAACGATAAATAAATAAAATCTTAAAATAAAATAAAATAAAATAAAGGTAAAAGTCTTATTCCATCCATCAAAAAATTATCATAATACATTTTTGCTAGATAAGGCATTTTATTGTTATCTACCAGAAAATTATTGTAATAAAAATATATCAATAATTATCCTGCCTTTGGAGTTAACAGTTACATAAAAATGTGGAAAAATTAAAAAGGATGACAAAGTCTACAATATAGGCAGTTCCCTTAGCTGACGTGTCCTTGAGCAGTAAACGACCCAAACAACTGTCCTTGGCTGCTCTAAACATTTACGTGGCCATTATAGTTAAAAAGTGCTCCCAAGTACATGGAAACAGTCTGTGTAGGAAATGGAGGAAGCATAAGGGATCGTGAGACCAGTATTCGGATAATCCGCACTCTGTATGCTGACTCCCTTAGGCAGCTGATGCCCCACGCTCCTCAGTCACCTCATCTACCAATGGGGAGGAGTACACCTAATCCTTCCAACTGCCACCTGGTGGCCACAGGAGATGGCCCCAGGTCTGAGTAGTGGAGGAAATTAGGAGCTATGCGTGAGGTTTTATTAGGCACTTGATAAAATGTGCTTCCTTAAAACATTGTATTAATGTTTTTTGAATTGAATGAAGCATAATATACGTGCAGGCCCAGTACAGGGCAGTAATTCTAATGACTTTGGGATCAGTTCCTGTTCAGTCACCTGTGGACAGTTGTCGGTTTCACACGTTCACTGGTGACCATTTCTGCAGGAGCCCAAGAGGCTGACATTCTGACTTTCCTAGGAAACCAAATGTGAAGCAGTCGTATGAGGCTTGCAAAGAAGCCACTGTGAAATCTGAAAACATAAGCTGATTTTTAAAGCAACACACAACCAGTAAATGACTCCGTTATAAACCTCAATGGGTTTATAAACATAGTGTTTCTATTTTGAGAAATGAAATTTTGCAAAAACAAGCAGAAATTAAAGTCCCAGAAATGGTGAGAATATTTACTTTAGAGGAAGCCAAGAGGAAGCTGGCTTGAACATCTTCCTCCCCTCTGTTCCGATGGCCCTGATTGATTACCGCAGTGCATGTGTGGCCAGCCTAGAAAACAAAAAGTGTGTCCAATCTTTTCTTTGCTCATCAAGCATTTATTGTGGATCTCCTATGTCCCGGGCCCTGGCCTCCATGCTGGGGAGATAAATCAGATCAGCCGTGATCTCCTTGGTCCACACAAGGCTCTCAAAGTCTAGTCTGCGAACTTTTTTTTTTACTGAAAATATTTCTTTTTTTAAATTGTTGTTCAAATACATTTGTCTCCATTTTCACCCCACCATGCCCCCTCGCCCCACCCATCCCCACTTCCCACCCTCGAGCCCACCCCTTTGGCTTTGTCCATGTGTCCTTCATACATGTTCCTTTTTGCCCCCACCCATTATCCCCTATTATCCCCATCTCTCTTCCTCTCTGATTACTGGCAGATTGTTTTTTATTTCAATGTCTCTGGTTATATCTTCTGTACTTGTTTGTTTTGTTGATTAGGTCCCACTTAAAGGTGAGATCATAAGGTATTTGTCTTTCAACTCCTGGCTTATTTCACTCAGGATAATGCTCTCCAGTTCCATCCATGCTGTCTCGAAGGGTAGCAGCTCCTTCTTTCTTTCTGCTGCATAGAATTCCATTGTGTGAATGTACCACAGTTTTTTTATCCATTCATTTACTGATGGGCACTTAGGTTGCTTCCAGCACTTGGCTATTGTAAATTGCACCACTATGAACATTGGGGTATATAGGTTCTTTTGGATTGGTGTTTCAGGTTCTTTAGGGTATAATCCCAACAGTGGTATTGCCAGATCAAAAGGCAGTTCCATTTTTAGTTTTCTAAGGAAATTCTGTACCACTGTTTTCCACAGTGGCTGCACCAGTCTGCATTCCCACCAACAGTACACTAGGGCTCCCTTTTCTCCACAATCTCTCCAACACTTGTTTGTTTATGATGGCCATTCTCACCAGTGTGAAGTGGTATCTCATTGTGGTTTTAATTTGCATCTCAGATGGCTAGTGATGTTGAGCATCTTTACATCTGTCTCTGGGCCCTCTGTATGTCCTCCTTGGAGAATTGTCTGCTCAGGGCCTTTGCCCATTTTTTAATTGGGTTGTTTGTCTTCCTGGAGTGGAGTTGTGTGAGTTCTTTATATATTCTGGAGATCAGACCCTTGTCTGAGATATCATCTGCAACTATGTTTTCCTGTGCAGTTGGTTCTCTTTTGATTTTAATGCTATTTTCTTTAGCCAAGCAGAAGCTTTTTATTTTGAAGAAGTCCCATTTGTTTATTCTTTCTTTTATATCTCTTACTCTAGGGGACATATTGGTGGAAATGTTGCTGCATGGACTATCTGAGATTTTCCTGCCTATATTCTCCTCTAGGACTTTTATTTAAGTCATGACTTATATTTAAATCTTTTATCCACCTTGAATTTACTTTTGTGTATGATGTAACTTGGTAGTTGAATTTCATTTTTTTTGCGTGTAGCTGTCCAGATGTCCCAACACCATTTGTTCATATCAATAGATGCAAAAAAAGCATTTAATAAGGTATAGCACCCATTTATGATAAAAACTCTCAGCAAAATGGGAGTAGAGGGAGCATTCCTCAACATAATAAAGGCCGTATATGAGAGACCTACAGCCAACATCATACTCAATGGGCAAAAACTAAAAGCTTTCCCACTAAGATCAGGAACAAGACAAGGATGTCCACTTTCACCATTTCTATTCAACATAGTATTGGAAGTCCTACCCACAAAGATCAGAAAAGAAAAAGAAATAAAAGGCATCCAAACTGCAAAGGAGGATGTAAAACTATCACTGTTTGCAGATGACATGATAGTGTACATAGAAAACCCTATAGACTCCACCCCAAAACTGCTCGACCTAATAAATGAATTTGGCAAAACAGCAGGTTCAAAGTCAATACTCAGAGGTCAAAGGCATTTTTGTACACCAACAATGAAACATCAGAGACAGAAATCAGAAAAAAATCCCATTTGCCATAGCAACAAGAAAAATAAAGTACCTAGGAATAAACCTTACCAAAGAGGTGAAAGACCTGTACTCAGAAAACTACACAACACTGAAGAAAGAAATTAAGGAAGACACAAATAAATGGAAGCATATACTGTGTTCATGGATTGGAAGAATCAACATCATCAAAATGTACATACTACCCAAAGCAATTTATAGATTTAATGCAATCCCTGTGAAAGTATCAATGACATACTTCACAGATATAGAACAAACATTTCAAAAATTTATAGGGAACCATAAATGACCCCAAACAGCCACAGCAATTTTGGGAAAGAAGAGCAAAGTAGGAGGGATCACAATACCTGATATCAAACTGCATTACAAGGCCACTGGAATCAAAACAGTATGGTACTGGCATAAGAACAGACACACCAACCAATGGAACAGAATAGAGAGCCCAGAAATAAACACAAGTCTTTATGGGCAATTAACATTTGACAAAGGGAATAGAAGTGTAAAAGGGAGTAAAAATAGCCTCTTGAACTTTTTTAAAAATTTATTTAATCTTTATTGTATTTTTTCAGCTTTACCATTTAGTCTTCTTATACTCTCTCTCTCTCCCCAGCAATCACCACACTGTTTTCCGTTTCTTTTTCTTTTTGCTCAATCTTTCTTGTACCCTATGTTTCCAAGGTTCTGTCCCTCCTTCCTTCTGCCATCCAAGGTGACAGCTTTCCTTCATTTTCAGGTGCCCAGTCCTTTTATCAATAATTTCAGATGTTCACTCAGGAGATGACTGCATGTTACAACTGCTGTGCCTTGTCTCATTCACCCTGAGCACCCTGGTATGCCCGTAGTCTCAGCTCTGCCTATAGAAACCCTTCCCATTGTCCAGGACCAGCGCAAATGCTACCTCCTCAATGCCGCCTTCCCTCCTCACCCAAGTTAGGAATGACTTGTCCTTCCTTTCCGATCCAGTGGTTCTTTGTACCTCATTTTTGCACTGATCTTATACCTACCTTTGTTACGGCTGTTGGGGTCAGGGGGGTCCCTGATAGACTGAAGCAAGGGCGTGGGGTGGGACAGCACTCTCTGAGCCCAGGGCCCATGGCCAGTTCTTCTCTACCCCTGCAGCCTAACCCTGCGGCATACATACCATGTATTAAAATAATAATAAAAATAATTAAAAATCTGGATTGGATTTTCTTTTCCCTTAATTTTGGCTGTCCAGAATTAGCTTGATCAAACTCCTCTGTGGGTGGCACTGCTATCCTGGGTCCATGCATTGCTCTTATGTTGTATTTTTTTACTATTTTTTGGTCTCCTTTCCTTCCCATGCCCATTCCCTCCCACCTACCCATCCCTCCTCTGCCATAGACACACATTCTTGTTTATTAAAGTGCAACCTCCTAATCTACCTAAACAACTATAAGGTCATTTACACATTGATGTGAGCTCAAATGAGACTTGATATTGTTTTGGATTGAATTTGCCCTGGACTAAGAGAACGGAGCACTTGATTGGCATTTCAGGCACCAGCCGGCAGTGAGGCAGTGCTTTGGGTAGGGCAGGTGACCCCGGAGTGACAAAGGGAGGCAGTCGGTGGCTGGGTCTGGCCCCGGGGCCTGAGGCTTCCACTCCCTTTCCCGGCTTCCTCAACCTCAGAACCTTGCTCCCCGACCCCTGGGCTCTGTCCCCTCTGGTAGGCCTGTGTATGCAGCCGCCACATTGCCAACCAGGAGGCCCTAGAAAGTTTTCTCTTCTATCCGTCCTCCTTGACATATGCATACTGCTGTTTGAGAACACTCGTTTCTGTTTCTCCCGCGTCTTTGGGTTGCAGCCCTGGCAGCCCACAGCGTGGGTGAAAGGCTGCGCTCCTGGCATAGGACGAGGAAACAGCACAAACGCGGAGACCAGCGGCTCTCGTTTTCGTCTCACGGTCCCTTCGTACTCTTAAAACCATCAAGGACCTCAGAGAGCCATTATTTATGTAGGGGATATATATTTATAGTTACCATATTAGAAATGAAAACTAAGAACATTTATAAATATGTAATTAATTTAGAAATAGTACTAAAACCTTTACGTATAAGCATAACATTTTTTTAAAAAATAAACATATTTTCTAAAACATAAAAAATGTAGTGAATGGAGAGGCCTTGTTTTACATTTTCGCCAGTCTCATTAATGTCACTATCTGGCTCGACACGTCAGAGCATATTCTCAGGTCTGCTTCTGCACTCAGTGTCGCCATGTCACTCCTCAGGCGGCCGTTGGAGGACTCTGCTGCGCACCTGAGAAAGACCAGGAGTGAAACAGGCAGCGGGCGTCTCAGTATATTATGAAAATAGTTCGGACCTCACCACCTCGCTGGAAGGACCGCTGGAACCCCCAGGGGGTCCTCGGACAACACTTTGAGAACTGTCTGCTATCTTAGATAATCAGTTTCTCCATGGCAAGGCCATTCCCGGTTCATTCTTAGGGTCGGGGTTTTAAGCAGACTCTGGTTTGAAAAACTTGGAAATTTTTGTGTTTTTGAGGGTTATCCCACCCATCGCAGTCATCGGGGGAACACCCCAGGAATTCTAGTGATGCTTCTCATGCTGAGGGCATTTGGGTGCTGATGGGTGGGGCGGTGGGCGGCAGCCTTGAGGAATGCTGGACATTCCATTGAATACCCGTGGCGGTCTCGGGTCTTTGACCTTGGAGGAAACAGCCCAAGGCCCTTCAGAGTGATATCTGGCTAATAACATGGATGGTCAGTTGGGTAACATTGCATTTTAGATTTTTAAAAAGTAACACTGCTTAAAATTTAAATTACAAAACCAGTAACTATTCCTCTAATTCCACACATATATTTGCATATGTGCAAAATGATGTTGGTACACATTTATAATTGTACCATCACTTGAACAGCAAAAATTAGAAACAATCTCAATGTCTACTACCATGGGCATCCATAGAATAAAATAGTCACAGCTGAGAAAGAATGAGGAAGTTCTGTGTGTGTTAATAATAAACTAACTCCAGGATAGACCAGGTATTTTAAGGAGCAAGAGGAGAACAGCACACACAGCCTGCTATCGACTGCGGGGAAGAACTGCTCTGTGTGTGTGTCTGCTCGTGCGCCCGTAAGGCAGACAATAGATTGGAAATTGTTGCCTCCAGGGTGGGAGCTAGCTGGCTGGGGTAAAGGGCAGAAGAGCATCTTTTCAAGATTATTCGTTTGTACCTTTTAAATTCTGAATTACATGAATACTACCTAATAAACAAAGACATTGAGGAGCCTCAAGCTACAAACAATTATATCCTCTTCTCCTTCCAAAATGAAACATAAAAACAATTCCTAACTCTTATAGTCCCCAAAAGTGTTCTTAGTATTCCTTGAGCAGTAGTGTGATTATTAGAAGAAATGTACAGTGTGTAAGCTGACATGTGCAAAGGGGACACTAGAAGGATACAATAAGACGCACTTGTGAAAAGCACCAGTCATTTTTGTAATTGTGCCTTATTCTTTTTCTCACTCTTGCCTCATTGGGCAAATAGGGAAACTGGGTCCAGGCAGGCTAAGTGAGTCATGCACGTCACCTGGGCTCTTGTTAGGCAGGGGATTTCCGACTGCTCCTGCAGATCCCTTTGGGAAGACGTGGCGGTGGGCGGGGGTGGACGGAGGCTGGGAGTGACAGATCCTCTTTCATTTGGTCTCAAACACACCTCTCTCCTTGCCTCCCACCTGAAGTATGGGCTGAAGGCCATGGCAGGGTGAAAGGCTTGGGTCTGCACCTTCCCCACTCTCTGTCCCAGGCCACCCACACACCCAGGCAAGGCACCTCCTCCAGGGTCCTCCAGGACATTGCTCTTGGTGTTTGGTAGACACAGCTCCGTTCTCCAAAATTGGCATTACCCAGTTCAACTTTCTCACATTTTGACACAATTTGGGTGGTTCAGAGTGACTTTGGGGTGATTCAAGTCAACTTCTTTAGACCTTAAAGATTTGGCAACAATTAGGGATTCAGAAGTCTGTAGTGGAGGCTCGCTATGATCCGGCAGAGGTTGACTGGCCCTGGTCAGGGTCCTCTAAAGGAGTCTTTGGCATTCACTCACTCACTCATTCATTCAACACACATATATCAAACCTATTCATGGCGTGAGGCACTGTTCTAGGCACTGGGGACAGAGCGATGACCAGAACAGATAGGCACTGTTCTTGTGGAGCTTACACTCTTGTGATGAGAGCCTGACAATAACCAAGTAAACCACTAAGGGATCGAGGTGAATTCGTACACTAATAGAACAGAGGGTGATGTGGCAGAGGGGCTGGGGAGCTGACTTTGGATCATGTGCTTGGGGAAGGCCTATTTGAAGATGCCTTTCTTAAGAGAGGAATGCTATCTCAAATGCCTTTTGAGGTTCTCCCCTCCAGTGGTGAGATTCTAACGTTCTCCCCATCCAACAGGTTTCTGTGAAGAAATAGAGATGAAGGAAAATAGGGTTTCCAGATTCCCGGGGTCCTGTGTTTGCCAGCTTCTGCAAAACATATCTGAGAAGCTCTGTTTCCAGCTAGAGGGGACCACCTGTCCCAGGAACTTCAGTACCTAGGACAAGAACCTCCTGAGTGGACCTCTTGTCGAAATGAATCGGACCGACTGTGGGTTCCAGGACTCCAGAGCCAGCAATGCCTCCCTGAATAACACCACACCAATTCCCTGCTTGGGTAAGACCCTGAAAATAGGCAAAGTGGCTATTTTGTTAAACCACAGTTAGAACATTTAGGTCTTAACCCTGTGATGTAGGGATTCATGCTGTGTCCAACTCACAGGTGAAGAAAGCAAGGCTCAGAATGATTCCCTGGCTGTCCTGAGAACACACAGTTAGGAAGTGCCTGAGACTCATGTCACAGGACTCTGAATCTCAGGCTCTTTCAGGACATCATCCTCCACACTTATTCCCCTCACCCAATAACCTTCCTCTGCCTTCCCAGGATATGTCCTTGCCTTTCCGACCCTGGATAGACACCCTCATGCTGTTTGTCCTTCTAGCTGTAAACAGGTGTGCTGTACCCAGACAGCATCCTCTAGCTGGTGCCCCAGGGTCCCCTCTCATTGCTCTAGACTTATGTGTGACACCTCACTCCACGCCACCCTGCTCCCCCACACATCAAGCCCTGTGTCTTGGCACCTCACCTTGTGTGTCAGTGCTGTGGGCACTGGGATGATCTGGTTTCCAAGTTCCCTTCCTACCCCTTCCCCGGAAGGTGGGCTGGAGCTGCCAAAGAGAGACTTGGTGACGTCAGCAGACTTACTCAGAAGGGGGACAAGGAAAGAGTCAGAGAGGAAGTGCGCTGTTAGGTGCCCAACACAATTCTATCTGGCCTTAGTGGCCCAGGAGGCTATAATTCTTGTTGCTCTCACCCCTGAATGCTATTTAACATCAGATTGCCCCAGTAATCCCATATGTATGATGTCTGTCCAGAAGGTGTCCAGCCATGTAATGTGAAAAATAGAGATAGTTATTGAAGAAGATACAAGATACAAGAAACATTGTACATAAGACAATGATACCTCAGTCCCCTTCAAAGTAGGCACCTTGGGACCTCACACAGTTCTCCCAATTGCCATCAGCTGCCCTGTCATATTTTCCTAAATCTCATTGACAATCTGAAATCTCTTCCCTTTGAAAGGTGATTTTAGTTTTGGGAAAAGCCACAAGTCACAGGGCTCCAAATCTGGGTTGTAGAGGGGCTTAGTCACCTGGGTGATTTGATGTTTCACCAAAAAAACTCTGCATGAGATGTGATGCATGAGTGGGTACATTGTCGTGATGAAGCAGCCAATCACCAGTTGCCCA
>PVKM010043476.1:0-12508 GCA_004027735.1 Carollia perspicillata | reverse complement strand
TTTTTTTTTTTTGCCAATGATTATCTCACATTGTTTTTCCCGCTCTTAATATACCTGTGTTCTCTCTCTACCTTTAGCAATTTTTGCTCATTGGTTGCGGATATGGTAGTTGTTGTTGCTTTTTTTCAATTTTATTTATAGATCTTCACTAATTTTGTATTTCAAATCTCAAATTTTACTGTTCCCCTCTCCTACTTTTTTCATCTCAAATTTTAATTTTGTCCTGTCTTAGCCTTTTTCTCTTTCATCCTGTCCTTTTCTCTGTTTCCTTTTTTCTTTTTCTTTTTGTCTCAAATTTCAGTTTTTCCATCTTAGCCTGGTTCTCGATCCTCATTCTTAACATTCCGTCTCCCTCTGTCATCTCAAAATCACTTCTCTTTTCCTGTAGAAATCTCTTAAGCTTTTCTTTCTTTTTTCTCTTCTTATTCCCATCCCACCTATATTAATTTTAGATAATTTGTTATTGATAGGGTGCAGTGGATCTTTCTCTCTAATTTGATTCCTATTTTTTTAGGTATGTATTTTTTTCTTCTTCTTTCTCTCACTTTTATTTTCTGTTTAAACCTAATACCATACACTTCCCTTCCCTTACTCCATTCTACCTTCTTCATTCATGATATAAATTTTACTTTCTCTCTTCACATTACTCCAATTCCCTACACTCATTAGTACTCTTCCCTCTACCCTTCCCAAATCATTTTCTTTCAGTGAGTCATCTCATATTCACTCTCTTTTCTTCTAATAGCCTTACTCTCCTTACACCCTCAGTAATACTGGCTCATTTGCTGTTGATAGTGGGATTGCAGGAGGGAATTATTTTTGTGGGTGTGAGTTTGTTTCCTGAGTTTGTGGTTTTGTCCAAGGAGGACATACAGAGGGCCCATTAACATATGAAAGGATGCTCATCATCACTAGCCATCAGAAAGATGCAAATTAAAACCACAATGAGATACCACTTCACACTGGTTAGAATGGCCATCATTAGCAAAGCAACAAACAAGTGTTGATGAGGTTGTGGAGAAAAGGGAACCCTAGTGCACTGTTGGTGGGAATACAGACTGGTGCAGCCACTGTGGAAAACAGTATGGAATTCCCTCAGAAAACTAAAAATGGAACTGCCTTTTGACCTGGTGGTTCCACAACTGGGATTATACCCTAAGAATCCTGAAACACCAATTCAAAAGAACCTATGCAGCCCAACGTTCATAGCAGCATAATTTACAATAGCCAAGTGCTGGAAGCAACCTAAGTGCCCATCAGTAAATGAGTGGATCAAAAAACTGTGATATATTTATGCAATGGAATACTATGCAGCAGAAAGAAAGAAGGAACTCCTACCCTTTGGGACAGCATAGGTGGAAGTGGAGAGCATTATGCTGAGTGAAATAAGCCAGGCAGTGAAAGACAAATACCATATGATCTCACCTATAAGTGGACATAATCAACAGAACAAATAAGTGAGCAAAACAGAACCAGAGATATGGAAATAAAGAACAAACTGACAGTGACCAGAGGAGCGGGGGGTGTAATAGGGGAAAGGGGGAGGGTCAAGTTAAGGAACATGTATAAAGGACCCATGGATACAGACAATGGGGGAGGGGGAGGACTGAATGTGGGATGTGAGGTGGGTAGGGCAGGAGAAAGTAATGGGGGAAAATGAGGACAACTGTAATTGGACAACAATATAAAATACAAAAAAGTTAAAAAGAATAAATAATGTGTCAGAGCAGGGCTATGCATCCGATTAAACAAGGCAGAATCTTTGTGCGCAGGTGGCCAGGAACAGTTTAGCTGTTTCCTGCTTAAATGCTAGACCGTAAATTCCGCAACTTCTTTGGCCAAGTGTCAAAGCCAGGCACTGCGGAATCATAATGTGGCCAGGAAGCTGGCTTGACACTGCTCATCATGTACAGAGCTGCCTGGGATTCAGGGGAGAGAATGGGCCTGCTGAAATCTCTTTCTTTCATGGTGGAAATGTCCCAAGAATTCATCAAAATACATTTTATTTATATATATAAATAAGTATGTGTGTGTGTGTGTGTGTGTGTGTGTACACACACACACACACACACAGCTGAGAAGACATCTTTCTCAGGCACTCCTTTGCTCTGGCCAGCAGAGCGGTCAACGGGGACTCGACCACCTGTCTGAAGCAAATGGGTGAGGGGGACAAGAGGCGCGAAGAATGGCAGCAAGACAATAAGTTCTGATCAAGCTGCAAAATTTTATTTTCGGGCAGAGACTTATAAAAGGGGGGGAAGGGGAAGCGTATCACTACTTGATTGGTGAGGGGTACACAAAGGAGCGCTTCTTGATAGGTTACTGCACGCATGCCGGGGTACGTGTCTTATACTCTGATTGGTAGCCTGTGTTCATACTCTGCGCATGCTCTTGGCAGGGGCTGGGCTAGCTGTAACTGGCAACAACAGGAAGACCAACCGCTGTGTCTTGTAGTTTCTGAGGAGCATAAACCCCTGAGCTGATGCCGAAAGGCCAGATTCTGCCCAGCCCAGGTTCCTGACACTCCTTGCTCTAGCCAGATCCATCTTTTGGCTTTCGGCACCACAGAAAGTCTCAGCATTATTTTTACCTTGAATACAAATGTTTCCAGAATATACTAAATTTCCTGACAGAGTGAGGTATTTTCGTAAGAGATTCTGTTCTATGTCTACAACATGGGAATAAGACATGCAATAAGTATGATCCTAAAAAGACTGTATTTCTCCAGTCAGTATGGGTAGTTGGAAAGAAATCTGTCCCAAGGATGGTAATGAATATCACCAATGAGGTTTCGTCACCTGTAGAAGAACTGCTGACTTCAGCAGAGAAGTGAAAAATCTCAGGAAGGAGGGCAGATAAAGGGCCAACTAACCAGAACACTAAAACTCACTGAGAATAGTGTCAGCACCCCATTTTTAAAGAAAAAAAGAGCATGCCATTACTGCTTACACTCCAAATCCCAAATTCTAGGGTGTTAGCAAGGGCCCTTACATCAACACACATTCTACCAGCTCCCAGCCTCACGGTCACATGTGCTTCAGAGCCAAAGCCTGCAGTTGTGTCAGTCAGCTCGCCCAGGGCTAAACACAGTGATTCGAATTTTATCAGATCATCCTTTCACATTTGATGAAAAACACAGTCTACAGTAAAGAGGCTAAGCTACCTGGCTCTCCCACCAGCCCCTTCCACAGGTCCCAGCAGCTCAGGCAGCAGAAAGAGTAGTAGTGGCCAGGCCACCCAGCTCGCCTGCCCTGCCTCCTGATGCCCAAGAGGGAGGTCAGCTCAGGCCTGCAACCAGGTGAAGGAGGAGAATGAAGAGGTAAACTTTCTGCAGAAGTGGAAATGAAGCCAAAAAAAAAAAAAAAAAGGCAGCAGGAAAGGATAAATCTGCAGACAAAAAAAATTCAAGCAAGAGGAAATAAAAAGGAGCCAAAAAGAAGGAAGACAGGCAGAAGTGTCTAAGAAAATCAAATTTTACCTACAGAAAATGGAGAAAAGAACGAACAAGGAGAGTTCAGCCTCCGATGGAGCAGGAAAGCAGCCAAGTCTATTTAATGTCCTCTACCATGTCTTACGAGCGGTCCATATCTCCCTTGTACAATCAGAGGAATATTTTATCGACTATTTTGTAAATGCCAGTTTTTTAGTAGCTCTAGAAATACTTTGAAGGAGGGAATTCCACCTCATCCCATTTTTAAGTGTAAATCCTTTTTTAAGAGGTGAAATCATTTGCTGGTTACATGTTTGTACAACCAGAAAATGGTGGGATATTGAATATGGGAGGCTTTGTCTGTCTTGGGTGTCCGTGTAACATTCCACAGATGGGGGTTGTTTTTATACCCTACAATAGCGATACAAAGCATACTAGGTGGCACTTTGGAGTCAGTTGTGCATTTAATGTACCTTGAACATTTAAAATTACTTGCATTCCCATGTTTTTGGTAGAATTGTTTCCTAAAGAAAACCACTCCTCGACCGTGGCTCACCCTGTCAGAATTCCGTGCATTCTGAAGCATCTTTGTGTGGTGGTCTGGTTTTCATAGCGATTTTGTTAATGTGAAAGACTGAAAATTTGATTGTGTAGTGCATGACATTAAATTATGAATTAGTGGGTCTTTGATACAACAGTGTATCAATATTTGAAGATATTGGTACTTAATATTCTGTTAAGGAAAATTAGCCTCCAAATTTTACACTGGAATGTCACTGGAATAACTGTTTTGAAAAGAATAATAACTACATGACTTTGTAGGTTTTGGGTACATATGTTAAGAATTGTGTACAAATTGAAATGTCTATATACTTATCCTCAAAACAACCAATAAATCTCAACTACAAAAGAATCAGAAAATAATAATAATGATGCTAAGCCACTGTAAAATGGAAATTCAAGAAAATGTTATGGCCTACCTTACACATATATTTATAAAAGTAGTAAAAGGAGGGGTCTTTTAGAGAGATCTTTCAAGTTCCATTCTTAAACATTGCCTGATTGTAGTCACTATTCCAAGATCAAATTAAATAAGTACAAAGAAACACGATACAGTCTGCCATTGTTTTGCATCTTGGACAAAGAGTGAGCCGAGATAAACTTTATTAGCCAGGCTGCCCACGGGAAGAGACTGACTATATTCTCTTGACTCCAGGTTAAGATACATAGGAGAAAGTCTTTTGTCCTCAGGTTCTATGGACAAGCTGGACAAATGTGTTTACCTAATGTACCTCCTGTGAGAACAAAACAGAAAGATGTATAAACACAAAAAGAGAAAGCAGAGAATAAATCCTACTTGTTTAGTTAACAGATTACACCTGTGGTGGAAAGGGATTCCTCCAATTTGGGGCCACCACCCACTTTCCAATAACACTATTTAGGCCACAGGTAGCAAACACAAGGCTTAACTGTTAAGGAGTGGTTATATTTATACAATCCTAAAGTTACATTCGGCCCTTTGAAGGCAACTGTGAGGCTGACGTGGCCCCCAGTGAAAATGAGTTTGACACCCCTGCCTTAGGCAGCACCACAGAACCCTGTTATAAGTGCAGTGTGAGCAGCGTGGCTTCCCAGCTTCACCACCTAAGAGCTGCATGAGTTTAAATGACTCGCCCAGGCTTCAGGGTCTTCATCACAGTGGCAGGCTCCCCTTGAAGGAATTGATGTGTATGTGTGTCACACACCTGCCCTCAGAGCAAATGCTCAGAAATGTAAATCCCCTTCCCCAAATCCTGCACTGCTGTCTGCGAGAAACACACACACATAATATTGTATAATAATAACTATGTATGCTGTCAGATGGGTGCTAGATTTAATGTCTAGTCACTGGGTTGTACAACTGAGATGAATATTGTATGTCAACTATAACTGAAAAATTAAAAATTTAAAGTCAAATTTTAAAAAGAACGTAAAAACATGCATGCACACAGAAAACACTCCATTAAGGTTCCTGAAAAATCCCAAAATAACTTAGGGAGCGTCCCTGCCCTCAGGGAGCGGAGCGTCCCTGCCCTCAGGGAGCCTACCGTCCAGCACAGGAGCTGGGCAGCAGGAGTGGCTGGGAAGAGCGGTTACCGGGCAGGCCCGCCTGTTGTGCAGCACTTGCCTGGCCAGGATGAGACAGACTCCCTCTGCACCTGAGCGGGTACTTCAAAACATGCATCATGGGAGCTAGCAACTCGACTGCAGCTGCAGCAACACATAAAAGCTGTACCTCAGAGAGGAAGACATGGCGGCTGGACACGCGTTCTCACAACCCTGCGCTCCGTACAGCTCAGCTGCTCGCCGAGGGGCATCTCCCTTGGGCCCCAACATGGTGGCCCACAAGCTTGTCAGTGGCACCAGGGTGGGGTGTCTTCCCATTCAGCCTTGAGAACTCTGGACTTGCCTCTTAGTGGCCCAAACTGCCTAGGACCTGCCCACCTCTCAGCCAGTCAGGGCCAGGAGAGAGCCAACTAATCCTGATCCACGAAACGCTTCATTTACAGGTGAAAGGGATGTTTGATAACCAGCCACCAAGTCTACAGCAAAGCACTTGTTTGGTAAGTCCGTGATGAAGGAGTGGATGGGGTAGCGGGTGGCTGAGTCCCCGGGCAGAATGGAGTATGTGCTGCTTTTGAAGAATTTTTTCCTCTGGGAGTGGGGAGGTAGAGGGAGCTGCTTTGCTTTGAGTTCCACGTAATTAAAGACAGAGTCATCTCAGTATACCTTAAGTGACATTATTGGAAAGCCATCAGCAATTAATATTACTGGCCCACCATTAATATCACTAAGCAATAGTATGAGTCAGGCATTATGTGGAATGTGACTTGGGCTTAAGAGCCCAGATTTGGAGTGAGACAGACATGGGTCCAAATCCTGACTCTATTATTTACTAGGCATATAATCTTGGGCAGTCTCTCTGAGCCTCAGTTTCCTCACCCACCAAATGGAGAAACAACAGTTACAACCTCACAATGTAGTCAGGATTCAGTAATAAAACATATGTGAAATGGTCAGCATACTGAATGTTTAATAAGTGCTAATTATTATCATTCATAATAAATCTATTCTGAATCAGGCTTAGTTTCATGTAAACTGCACATGAAACTGGAAGAGGATAGGCACCTGCTCGCTGTCTGATAATGTCCAGTTCAACACATGGAATGGCCACCACCAGCGTTCTCTTCTTAGCTGGTGAGACTGGGGTGCTCAGGCTGCTCCCATCTAAGGCAGAGGCTGCCCACTCTGGGGCCCAGCCCTGTTCTGTGACAAGGCCACCCCAGTTACCCTGTACTCTCCCCTGCTCCCCAAAGGCAAGTTTCTACTAGGCTACTCTTTAAAATCTATATATTTACCCAAGAGAAATGAAAATGTAAGTCCTCTCAAAGGCTTGTACATGAATGTTCATAGTAGCTTCTTTCATAGTAGTCAAAAATTAGAAACAACCAAATGAGGAAATAATCATAAATACATATTAGTCTTTAAAATAGTGTATGCACTGTATTGAAAATAAAATGATGGAAGGACTTGCTCTCTCAGATGTTTAGACTTACTAGAAAAGCTATACTTGTTGAGATGGCATGGTATTAGCAGAAGGCTAGATGAATAGGCCAATGGAGACTCCAGAAACAGATGCAGACAATAAGAAAATTTAATTGATTAACGTTAAAGGTGGCAACTGCAGAGCAATGGGGAAAGGATGGTTCTTAGAATAAATTAAATAGCATCTTAGAACAATTGTATATTCTTGCGATGGTGAGTTTATGTGTCAACTTGGCTAGGCTATAGTTCCCAATTGGTCAATCAAAAACTAATCTATGTATTATTGTAAAAGCATTTTGTAGATGCGATTAAAGTCTGTAAACTTTGGGACTCTCCGGAGGAACTTATGTTGAATAAACTTTCACTGTGTCTTGCAGGCATTTATACTGCCCTGGAAAGCCTTTGAAGTTATACTTTGTCTCAGCACATCAATAAGAAAATAACCTACTCTGATATTTACAATTGGGAACCTGTGGTAATTCCAAAGGACAGGGAAATGTTTTCCTTAAAAGTCACTAATGTAGTCCCAGCTGGAGAGTGTGCAACTTTGTCAATTGTGCTAAAAACTGTTTTGTGCTTTATCATAGCTTGTTGTTGCATACAGTGTGCCCCCCTTATGTAGATCAAAAATTAAGTGAATTCCTAAGCCCCCTACCAGATGGTCTAATGCTAAGATACATGATCAGAAATGAAGAATTCAGTAATTGAAATAAAGAAAAAATTACAGGGAAACCACAGTAGAGTGAATGAAGCTGAGAATCAAATCAATGATTTGGAGTATAAGGAAGCAAAAAACAACCAATCAGAACAAGAAGAAAAAAGAATCCAAAATATGAGGATAGTATAAGCAGGCTCTGGGACAACTTCAAGAGGTCCAACATTTGCATCATAAGAGTGGCAGAAAGAGAAGAGAAAGAACAAGAAATTGGAAATCTATTTGAAAAAATAATGCAAGAAGGCTTCCCTAACTTGATGAAGGAAATAGACATGCAAGTCCAGGAAGCACAGAGAGTCCCAAACAACATGGATGCAGAGGCCCACTCCAAGACACATCATAATGAAAATGCCAAAGGTTAAAGGTAGGTAAAGAGAGAATCTTAAAAGCAGCAAGAGAAAAGAAGTTAGTTATCTATAGGAGAGTTCCCATAAGACTGTCAGCTGATTTCTCAAAAGACACTTTGCAGACTAGAAGGGATTGGCAATAAATATTCATCCATGAAAAGTAGGCAACTGCAGCTAAGATTGCTCTAGCCAGCAAAGCTATCATTTAGAATGGAAGGGCAGATAAAGAGTTGCCAGACAAGAAAACACTAAAGGTGTTCCTCATACCAGACCATTATGATATGAAATGTTAAAGGTACTTATTTAACAAGAAGAAGATCAAAACTATGAACAATAAAATAGCAATAAATACATATCTATCAACAATTGAATCTAAAAAACAAACTAGGAAAACAGAGACAGAATCATGGATACAGAAAGCATTTTGATAGTTACCAGATGGGAGGGGTTTGTGGGGGAATGCATGAAGAGATGAAGGGATTAAGAAGTACAAATAGGTAGTTACAGAATAGCCATGGGGATGTAAAGTACAATATAGGAAATGCAGTAGTGAAAGAACCTATAAGCATGATCCACAGACGTGAACAGTGGTGGGGGGATTGCCTAAGCGGGAGGTGAGTGCTGGGTGGAAGGAGGGGGGGACAAAGAGGGAAAATCAGGACAACTGTAATAGCATAATCAATGAAATACAATTTTTTAAAAAAGAAAAAGAAGCAGAATGCCTGGTGACCCATGAAATGGAAAACCAACACAAAATCAAATCCTCAGTGGGCCCAGGGCATTGCTGTTCCCATGGCCTCTGCAACCCACGGGGTGTGGGTAAGGGTGGAGAATTTTTGCCAGTCTACTGCTTTTGTGCTCAAGGATTCAGCCACATTAATCAGTCTCAAAGACTGGTCTATTTTTAATCCAGACTGAGATACTGGCACTTGGACCGGGTCCTTGTCTCAAACACAACTGAACAGCTGGGTTGGAGAAGTAGGAACCTCACCAAACGCCTGGTGCCTCTTCACACTGGCACATGCCATCTTAAGATCAAGCATTCCCAGAAGGGCTTTTGGGGTTGAAGAGCGACGGTGACTATTTCTAGGACAGTTTACAGATGTCTCTGGATAGGGGCCCAGCAGCAGTTATAGGTTCACATATGTAGATGAGGGATAAGATTTAGACTCTAGACCCGCCCCTCCCATCACAAAGTTAGATGACTGTTTTGGAAACAATAAAATATTCACTGCGTTTCCCTTCCCCCAAAAAATGTTTTTCCCCTTAGTCACTCTTACCCTTGGTTAGTTTTTTGGGTTTTTTAAAAAGATTTTATTTATTTATTTTTAGACAGAGAGGGAGGGAGAAAGAGAGGGAGAAAAACATCTTTGGTTAGTTGTAAAACAAACAGAACGGCTGCGCTCTCCATTTCTGCTCACGCCCTTCATTTTGTCTTGCTGGGTAATGAACTGCTGAAACCAGTTACTTCGAATGAGAAGGAAGGGGTGGAGAGAGAAGAAAGTACTAGATTTTCTTTTGTGCCATTTGGCTCTGGACAAGTGTTTATAAGCAGGGTCCAGTGCCTGAAAGATCTGGGTTCAAATCCCTGCTCCATCAGTTACAGTCTTTTTGAGCCTAGGCAAGTAACTTCCCTGGCCTCAGTTTTCTTATCTGTGAAATGGAGATCACCACATCAACCTCAAATGGTGCTAAAGTAAAAAGAAGACAGGTTCTCTTTTTCGTGCTTGTGGACCACAATCATCAAAAAAATCAGGTTATTCTTTCAAAGTTCCTCTCTCACCTTTCCACACTCACTCGCTCTAGCAGCGGTCTGAGAGGTGCTCGCAGAATCACTGACCCGATCACCAGTCATGCCTGGGCTCCACTCCAGACATCCTGGGTCCCAGACCTGTACTAACATCTCCTGTTGCTCTGAGCTGCCCTCAAATTGACTACAGATATATAAATTAAGTAATTATGGCTGGCACAAACTGGGCCCCAAGAAAGGTTGCTCTGGCCCTGCCCGAGGCTGCGGCCAGCAGGCCTCTCCCGCCAGGTGGGAAGCATTAACTAGGCCTGAAGAGCTAGCGCTTGTTTTACTAGGCTGTTGCACTGACCCCCATACAAACCCGGCTGCTTTCTTTATAACAATAAAGTAGGGGCAAAGTATTTTAATTCTCACTCAAGAGGAGGCACGTGAGCCTCCTCCTACAGTAAACAATCTTTTCTTCATCTTGGATGAGTCTCCAAACTATTTCTGGACCAGCACATCCCCTATATTGTTAGGCTTCTGCAGCGGGAGGCAGCCAATCACCTGTCTTTACAGGAAATGTTCTCCTTCGTGGTTTTCTCCTTGTGGAGTGGCCAGCGAGTGGAACGGTTTCTGTCCTACTTTGCGGGTCCTGACAGTACGACCAAGGGACAAGGTCACCTCAGCAGCTCTGTTCTTCATGGGCGGAGCCTTCCTGGGGTCACAGCTTACATGTTGGCTCCTCCTTAGAGCAGCCTCTGACCCCCCAGACCTCACCATCACCGTGAATACCTCCTTCACAGCCCTCACAGCTTAACTTTTATTGATTTCTTTATTTGTGCACATTTTACTACTGGAAATCATCTGTTTCATGGCTGTCTTCTGTACAGGACTGTGAGGTTTAAGAGAGCAGAGACAGGGTCTGTCTTAATCACAAGTGGAGCCCCAGGGTTTAGGATGGCACCTGGCGCCTGCTGGCCATCCACAGTGCGTGCTGAATGAGCTGCGTGCGTGCACATGTGGATGGACGTGTGCAGAACCCCGGCTCTGCTGCTCCTGGTTATGGGAACTGGGGTTGATCACTTCACTTCTTTGGGCTTCGCTTCTCCAGTGCTGTAGGACATGCTTCCAGATTCCTGGACAATGCAAAAACTCTGAGGCCATGAGGACAGGGCTGGAAGGGACCTGGAGCAAATTAACCTCCACAAGCCAGGCTCCCACATATGAGCAAAAACTGAGGGAGGACTTCCAACTTTCCAGCTGGCAGCCAGGTGAGAATCTGTGCCAGGCTGTTGTCCCAGCGACTGACGTCAGATGCTCTCATACCCTCAGCATGGTTAGAGCCCTCCTCCACCCGGCATGGGGCTTTGGTCAAAATCCAAATGGAGGTTTAGCATTTCACAACACCTAGACAGACAGTCCCCGGGAAGTACACCAGGGAGAAAGAATAAGGGCAGTGGCATCCGCACTAGGCCTGGCCTTCAGCCAAAGCACCTTCTTTTGTGTTTGGGGCTGTACCTTCCACCCCCTCCCCAACCCTCTCCCTCCTCCCCCAGCTGATGCTGCTCTGAAACCTGGGCTCAAGGTTCAGGAGGGTCAGGAGACCTTGGACCCAACCCCAGTCTATGGGTCAGGAGATAGTCTTACAGCAGACGCAGACAAGTGCCTTTTGCTGGCACAGACTAAAGGATATCATTTCAAAATGGGGGTTCACAAGTGCCAGTTTTAGAACTGTCCTCCCTCCTTCTGTGGGCTCTTTCTAGTCCTATGTTTGAACCTGAAGGGGATCCACAGTGATAATTAGCTAATCTGATAAGCCCATCTGCTCTGCTCTTCCTCCCAGCAATGAAGAGCAGTTTACATAAATACTGAAAGCAAAATGCACTTACTCTATGAACAAGCAATTCCACATTTAAGAATCAATATTACATGCTGTTGCAAAAGGTAAGATTATCTTCTTTTTACGGCCGCACAGTATTCCACTGTATAAATGTACACAGCTTTTTTATCCACTGTCAGAGCGGAAGGGATGGGGGAGGGGACTGGATGAGAGAAGATGACAGGATCAGCCAAACACAGGCGCAGGGCCCAGAGACACACTGCAGCGTGGTGACGGCCAGAGGGAACGGTGGGGGTGGTGGGGGGCGCCGCGTGGAGGTGGGCAAAGGGGGGGAAATGAAGTTACCTATAATGATATCAAGAATAAAATAAAGTTAAAAAAATCAGTATTAAAGCTACAGTTGCATTTAAAGTGTGAAATGATCAGGGACAGCCAGTGGAAACTTGTAAGAGCAGAAGAAGGAGCCTAAATGTCCATCAGTCAGGACAAGTTACGTGAATAACTGTAGTCCCACATGACATAGTTCCACACAGCCATTAAAAAGACAAAGACGGGCAGGCAGGTCTCTATGTACCGACAAAGAAAAATCTCTAAGATTGTTAAATTTTAAAAAGCAACATGCAGAATAGTGTTTAGAATGTGCTACCATTTGTCTAAAAATTAGCATGTACTTAAATGCCTATGTCACATGGGTTCATTGAATTGTCCCCATAATTCATATGTTGAAGTCCTAACCCCCATACCTCCGAATGTGACCTTACTTGGAGACAAGTTCTTTCAAGAGGTAATCAAGTTAAAATAAGGCCATTAGGTTGAGTGCTAATGAATATGACTGGTGTCCTTAGGGAAAGGGGAAATT
>PVKM010043475.1:0-12505 GCA_004027735.1 Carollia perspicillata | reverse complement strand
TATCTAGTACATAGGATATTGAACTTCTTGGAGAAATACATGCAAATGCAGAGGAATAGCTTTCATAACAAGAGGATGGTGTAGTGATGCAAACACGGGCTCTGGAGTCAGAATGCCTGGCTTCAAATTCAGGCTGCATTCCTTATTAGTTGAAATGCCTTGGATAAGTGGCTTAACCTCTCTGGGCCTCACTTTTCTGATCTGTAAAATGGGCTGATATTGCCTATCACATATGGTTATTTACAAATTAAAGACGGAAGGCTCTCTGAGCAGGCTGGGCCCACCAGGAGCACTCACCCTTCCCAGCTGTTTCACTATCACTGTTCACAACCAACAGGGTGCCTGTATTTGTGCTGCCTTCAATTTTAAGATCCTTAGTTGCAAAAGGCTTGAAATTGCAATGATAAAATTTGATGCACATTTTCCATTTACTCTTCCACAGACTTTATTTTGATGGTTCACAGAAATGTAATTAGCATCATGCAATTATTTTGGTTAGGACCAAAAGCTGCCTTCACCATTTAGCAGAAAAAGCAAAATGTAAGAGTCATCACGTGAATGGGAGAGATAACTGGGTAAGTCCCCTAACAAGTGAGAGATTTTGAACAAAGAGTAGTTATGTAGCAAAGACTTAAGTAACAGCTGCAGGGAGTCTTGAGACAAACAGAGCCTAGACTAGGTTTGTTTAAATGAAGGATATAACCTGGTAGAATAATTTATTATCTGGGACAAGTGAAATAGCAACTCTATGTGTATCGTCTGGATAGGACATTTAAAAAATGAAAATACTTCCATGTCATCTTGGAACATTTATTGCCACAATGTTTACTTTTCAGAAGTAGGGGTGATGTTAGCCAGCTGCGGTTTACTGGCGTGATGTACAGTAATAGTAAAACATATGTATATTTATTTGATATTGTCAGAATTTCCAGTCATTTCCTAGCCCGAGTGAGGCAGCAATTTTCCATTTCCTCATTGTTTTAATTTAACAGCAATTTTTGAAAGGATTTCAACGTTTACTGTAAATGATGAGGGAACAAAGAACTCTAGAGAGAGGAAGAAGAGAGAGTAGGCAAATGGACAAAAGAGGAAACAACAGTTAAGAGCCAATAAATATACAGATGAAGTAAAAAACCTTGCATATTGTCTCTACTGTGAATTCTTATTAAAAATTCACCCAAGAAGGCATCAGGATAACCTCTGGCCAGAGGTTAAGTCATCTTTGGTTGACTGAAGTCACCTTTTGGTTGGCATCGGCAGGCCCACTCGCGAGGCCCTTGGGGAACAGAGCAGAACCTCCATTCCAGACCAAGAGGTCAGTCTGGGCACCTTCTCCATCCATGTGTGTAAGGATCTGGACGTGGAAAGAGAATATATGGCCTTCCTCCCAACAAAGTTCACCCTGGTCATTCACCCTCCTGGGATTGGGAGTTTGTAATCTGCTTTAATAATTCTTTCTAATTGCTGTTTGCAGAAATATAGTTGTTGGAGTCCAGCAGAGCACGGACAGTATGAAGAATGGGTAGGGTGTCCAGTGGACGAGGGTCACAGGGATCCCCTAAAAGGGGAAGTTGTAAGATCTGTTCACGGCTCCTTTTCTTTACGAGCCCATTCCGTGTGTGTGTCCCTGCTTTTGAAGGAAATTCCGCACCCCCACCTTGACGTTCTCATTCACTCAGGATTCAAACGGGAAGAGATGGACGATCCTTCTACATCAACCCGATCAGTCCTTAAGGAATTTTTTTAACTTGACCATGGTAGCCCCTAATAAATAAAGAAAAAGAAATAAAAGAATGGCTTCCATTTTTCCTTAAGTTGTAGTAGAGTAGGACTATGTAACAATTTTTCTTCTGATATAAGCAGTATGATAGGGTTCATTTTTGTACCATCTTAGAGATGAGTAAAAACAAGACTCAGAGTTAAGAGATTTCCAGAAAAGTCAGAAACAAAACTTTCCATTCTCACCCCATTGCTCTATGTTGTAAATCACCCCGCGTTTGAACTTTAACTGAAATTGCTTCATTCTTAGAAAAGCCCCACGCCCTCTAGATATACGAGATAAAAAGAAGAAAAATAACAACAGCGTTGTCCTTCTCTGTCTTAGTTCAGTTTTCCCAATTCAAAGCCAGAGCTTGGTAGCCCAAGTGGAAAGTATGTGCAGAACAAACCTGTACCCTCTGAGCTGAACAGATTAACTAAAGGGTATTTGCCCTGAGCTTTCACTGTGCCAAACAGAAACTGTAACCACAGACCAGGCTGGGAGGAAGGGTGGGTTTCACTTATTCACAGCTTACAGTGACAAAAACAAGTTGAGGGAAACTAAGGCAGACTTATTGTTTGTTGGGTTCTTGGCCAGCAGGATCTAGTACCTGTCATATTTACTCAGCTTTTGTTACTGAAATCGCACCAAAGTTTAAACAGTCTAAGGTGTTTTTAAATTTTTCCCCAAAGTATTAAACTCTAGACATGCTTAGGTTTCAGTGCACTCGAATAGCAGATTTCAAATACAAGTACAAGAGGAACCCCAGGCAACTGGTTTTTCAATGAAAATAAAATTGCGACTAGCAATAGATAGAACTAGCCGTGCTTGCTGTTTTAAAAAAATCTCCTTTTTCTTTGGTATTCTGTAGCTTCATTATAATATGAAACTACAGAAGGTGAGTTTATTGTTATCTATTCTATTTGCAAATGGTTGTGCTTCTTGAATCTGAAGACTCACAGCTTTCATCAATTTTGTAAAACTCTCCGTCTTTACCTATTCCAATATTCTCTTTCCTTTTTTTTTTTTGTACATTTTTCTTTCTGCAACCCCTATTAGATGTATGTGAGACATATTATTTTGTCTTCCATGTCTCTTAATGTTTTTATATTTTTTATCTTTCTGGGCTTCTTGACTTTGGATGATTTCCTCAGGTCAGTCTTCTGTTCACTAATTCTTCTTTCTCTGTGACTTCTCTGTTGTTAATATGTCTACTGAGTTTTTAAATATATGTGTTTCATAGCTTTAAGATTTTGAAGTAACTTTTATGCTTAAATAATTGTAGAATCATAGGAAGTTGAAAAAATTTAGACAATTCGTGTATATCCATTATGCTGTTTTCCCCAAGGTGACATATTAATTAACTAGAGCGTGTTACTAAAGCCAAGACATCGATTGGCACAATACCATCAACTAGACTACAGATTTCACAAGTTTTTGCACATATTCATATTTAATGTCTTTATATAGAATTCCATGACACATTATCACAAGTATGGGTTCCTATAGCTAACACCACGACTAACATAAAAAAGTGCTCTATTACCACAGAGGAACGCCCTCATAATACCTCCTTATAGTCACACCGTCCTTCCCCCTTCTCTTTACCCTGGACAACCACTGTCTGTTATCTAGTGCTCTCATTTTGTTATTTTGAGAATTTTATGTAAATGGAGATGAATAATTTGTAACCCTTTCCGATGATCTTTTTTAAGCTCAGTTAATGACTTTATGATCCATCCAAATTGTTGTGTGTATCAATAGTTTATTGGAGAGTTCTTTATTTATTCCAGATACAAGTCCTTTGTTACATATGTGATATGCAAATATTTTTTCCTTCCATAATTTTAACTTCCATTGCCATACTTTTTATTTCTAAAAGGTCTATTTGGTTTTATTTTCAAAGTCTAAAAGATTTTTGTTTCAGAAACTTTTTTCTTAAAAACTTTAAAAATGTATTTTATCCCTTTAATTCTTGTTATAGGTGATATTCAATATTTATAGTATTTAAACATTTAATTCTGCCTCTTTCACTGTTTGCTATGTCTTTTGTATAGTATTGTTTCCTTATATGTTTTATACTTTCAGATTGTGAACTTGCCTTTGTTGGAGTTTAATCTTTGGAACCCCCTAAAGAGACTATGGTAAGAAGATATTCTTTTTTAAAAAATATTTTATTTATTTATCTTTAGAGGGGAAGGGAAGGAGAGAGGGAGAGAAATATCAATATATGGTTGCCTCTCGCGCATCCCCTGCTGGGAACTGGCCTGCAACCCAGGCATGTGCCCTGACTGGTAATTGAACCGCAATCCTTTGGTTCACAGGTCTGCACTCAATCCACTGAGCTACACCAGCCAGGGCAGAAGATATTCTTCAAGAGAGGTTTTGCCTTTGCTTTTGTAAGGTGCTCCAGGAGCATCACCTGCTAAACACTAATTTTTAGGCTATTATCTCAACTCGAAGTTTCCTAGATTTTTCCCATAGCATGAATTTGAACACCAGATAGTTATGTGGCTATAAATCCTTAGGGATATCTCTTTTTAAAATCCTTACATGAAGCTTATAGATGGTTTAAAATCCACCTCCTTCCACCTCTAGCTGGGTAGCTCAGTTGGTTACAGCATCATCCTAACACCCCAGGGTTGCAGGTTTGATCCCTGGTCAGGGCACATACAAGAATTAACTAATGACTGCATAATTAAGTGGAACAACAAACTGATGTTCTTCTTGCTCTCTCTTTTTCTCTTAACCATCCTTCCTCCCTTCCTCTCTCTCTATAAAAAGTCAATTAAAAATTTTAAAAAATATTTTTGTGTTGTTTCATTCTGGCTTCATGTTGTGGTTTCAGTTCTAACTTCCTGTCTTGGGCTTTTTTTTTTTTTTTTTAATCTCCAGTCCTATACAGGGATTAGTATCCAAACTCCTTCCTTATAGCAGCTGAAGCTTCAGTGCTCATATTGACCTCGCTGGATTTTATATCCTCATTATTTTTGGTGACTGGGTATTTCTCTTTATTGTGAACTCATCTCTTCATTTAAAAAATGTTTCATTTAAAAATAGCATATTTATAAATATTTGATGTATTTTATCTAGCACTCCTTGTGTTTAGTAGTATAAGAGTTTTCAAATTATTTAAATGAGTATTTTCCCCATTAGCTGTTCACAACAAATTTGACAGAAATATATACTGATTCCTTTAGCTAAACAATGTCTGTATTTATAATGCAGATATAAGGTTCTGCATTACTTTGGCAATAAAATATGTTGTGAGTATAATTACAAGGTTCTAGGTCTCGTCAGCTCAGATGCCACATCTTCAGAGAAGACTTTCTTAGCCAATTCCCAGCCCAAGTCACTTTCTACCATTGCTTTAGATTTGTTTCTTTAAAGCACTCACACTTTCTCTTTTTTCTTTTTGATTTTTAAGATATATTTATTATATGCCTCCTCACTAAAATATAAGTTCCACAACGTCAAACACCAGGTCAGAACAGAAGGATACAAAATAAGTTTACTCATCTAAGAAGTCACCAAGACATCGGTGGTGTGGACACATGGACTGAGACTAGGTGGCCAGAGAGTGATTGACTTCATAGATTCCCAAAGCAGAATGTCTGAGGGAAAGCATTTGGCAGTTTCTCTAGCTCTGGCCAAGGTTAAGGAGATCTAGTCTGAGGCATATAGCACAAGGACTGTTCACTGTGCTTCCTGCAGCCTGCATGAAAAGGCCACTGACAGCACCCTTTGACCTGAGTTCATGGATCAGTCATAGGCAACCCTTAAAAGTGTGGTTGTCCAGGTATTTTGTGGTTGTCCAGGTATTTTGCATGGCAAACATTAACATTTTGACCTTGGAGAAGGACTGTTCCTCTTTGTAAGTGGTGAGCTGGCCTTCTGGTTTATACATAAATTTCTTATGAACTTTGTAAGTGTATTAGTCCCAATCAACCCCAGTGCAACGTCAAGTTCAATGTCAAACTTGATCAGGGCAATAAACCAGCCTCCAAGACCTGGGTTTCCTCAAAGTTCATTCCTGGGCTGGCAGCATCAGATGACCCAGTAAGCTTTAGAAAAATATTAACACCTGCCCCCGATTCAGAAAAGGAATGGGGTGGGAAGAAGGAGTGGGGAAACCTGTGTTTTCAACAAGCTCCTCTGATGCTTCCTATGCAGCAGATTTGGGAAATACTATTCTAGATTATTGTCGTTTTCATTCCTCCTTAACTGAAATGCACTTTTTTTCCTTCCCTATCCCCAAATAATGACTCTGACTGCAGAGGACTTAACTGAGTTTAATGCAATCTCCAGAGCTGTGGGCTTAATGATCCCACGTGTAATTGCATTTTGAAATAAGAGCTTGTTATTGCAAATAAATCTCTGCAGCCAGCCTTCTCATCATTTGGAGGAGGGAGGAATGTCAGGTTCAGTTTCGATGCCCTTTCCCCTACCTTTCTACATCCCACTCCCATACCTGGTATCTCTTTCCTATCCACCCAGGCTACAAAATGCGTGCAACTATCAGAAAATAGGTGCCTCTTTGCATGATTTCATTGGCCTTGGAGGATTTTATTCAGGACCCATGCCTCTTCTAGCCACTGTCTCTGCAGGAAACATCTACTTCTTCGGGAGGTGGAGAGTAACCAGATTTAGTGTATGGAGCTTGCAGTGCTGTGATTCTGGACTCCTGTTTTGTGGCAGGGAAGACAGGAGGTGGGATTTTGGTATATTACCTTCTACCAACTATTATTCAAGTGGGGAAGAGAAAAAGAAGTTACAAAGGATGAAGGAACTAAACAAGTAATCAAATATAACTTTCATGCAAGAAACTGAGTTGATATTCTTTTTGGAATGGCTGCTTTAGAGACTATTTTTTCCCCTCCAAAGTAACCTACTTCTTGAAATTCACATGCTGATAGGGTTTAATTGAAATAAGCAAAGTGGGAAGATTTAAAAAGAAGCATAAGTTACTGACAATCCAGGAGACCCAAGATCTCTTCCCCCAGGACCAGTGCTAGGATTAAAAAGTACAATTCTCATCATTTAATCTCATTATCTTTTTCTAAAAGATTTAATTTATTTTTTTTTAGAGAGAGAGGAAAAGAAGGAGAAAGAGAGGGAGAGAAACACCAATGTGTGGTTGCCCCTTGCACACCCGAGTTAGGGACCTGGACTGCAACCGAGACATGTGCCCTGACTGGGAGTCGAACCGTGACCTTTCAGTTCCCAGGCCCTCACCCAATCCACTGAACTACACCAGCCAGGGCTAATTTCATTATTTTTTAAATATGAGGATGTTAGCAATCCCTGGGCTGCAAAGGGTCTAATTTCATTCATTCAATTCTTCAATTTTATTCAACCAATATTCATTGGTTACCCAATTGATACAAAACATTTTTGAGGATAAAGACAGCAGATATTATAAGAGTTAGGGTTATCTTGTGAATGTACTTATTCAATGTTCTTTAGGACAAAGTCTAAGAACATATCACCTAGGGTCATATGGCCTTGATGATCAAATCAATATGTCTTGGCATCTTGCAGGATTTACAATGGTACTCCCATGCCTTATGATGGATCAGTAGTAAGTATTTTTTCTCAATGCCTCTGATAAAGTTGTGGAGACCACAGTGCAATGAGTTGGAAAGCATTGCACATTTTTTTTTTTCCACAGGGGAGCTTGCATGCAATTGGAAAAGTGTCCTATAAGCCTTGGAAAGGAAGGCTTACTCCTATGGGCCATTTGCAACAAAGCACCTACATGCATAGAGGGCCACCTAACAGGAAAGTGGCATCAGGCTTCTGTTTAATGAACTGGCACCTTTCCAGGTAGATCAAATATATATTCAGATATAGTATCGATTATTTCCTATCTTCAGAAAAATAGAAGAGTTTGAACAGCTCATTAAACAGAGCGTAGAATGGAGTTGTAAGTGAAGGTTGAGGCTAGTATTTCTCTTTTCCTCTTCACTTCAAAACTGTCATGAACAAATTCATAACAATCTATCAATTGGCACCGCATTAGACATATTACAAATATCCATATACCTATTTCTGTTTAGAAATAGCTTCTGATCTCTATCTAACATGCCTCAATATGGCAGACATATGTAACAAGTATCTACAAAGATTTTGCAAATGCAAGTGACTACAAAGCAATACACGTGAGAATGACATTCAAAATCACAACATCTATGCCACCAGGACGCACATTCTCCCAATTACACTCTGGTGGGTGCGGGCTAAAGTATAATCCTGGAATATATGGGTGCCAGATGCCGAGATTTGTGGAGATGGAGTTATGAGAATAAAATGTTCTAAGTGTGTCAAAGTAGTCTTTTTGGAAAAAATATGGTTTGAATTGGGTGGTGCATAATGAGAATGTGTTTTGGCAGAAAACAATTAAGGGGTGGGCAATCAGGGTGTTAAACTAAGGCATTGCTGAGATATAAAGAAACTAGAGAAATTTGTATTGTACTTTCGGGGAAAAAACTACATATGTTTAAGAGGAATATTTTGATAAATTACTTGGGGTGGTGGTGACAGGATTAAGGGCTTTGTAAGCATGTTCATGTTCAAATAACAACACCTGGTCTTCGACCTTCTGGGTTAGGGTCAGGGGAAGGGGTGGGGGGCTTTTATTTTGCTGACTGGGCACTGTCTCCAGCAGTCCTGTTCTCCATTTCCCCTTCCCACCACCAGCCCCAGTCCGTAGCTCAATTACCTTAAATAAATGTTGAGCATAGCAAAGCATGTTGAACATGTCTCAATCTGGCCAGGGTAGGGGAGCTCAGACAGTGTTGCGGGGAGCAGGAGGGTTGTCTGTGGTAGAAAGAGCTGTCCACAATGAAGAAAGAGAGACAGTGGGCAGCATCACCTACTAGAAACAGCACAAAATACCTGGGCTCCAGTCCTAGCTCTGTACTAACTACCCGTATAATTCGAGTAAATAAAAATATATTTTTTTAAATTCATCTTAACATCTCTGCAAATTAGCACAGTGCTATAGGGGACGGAGACACTGAACAAATATTTGCTGATTGTATGAGCATATGAATGAGTAAATGAATGCTCTGAATTTCAGTTTCTTCATTTGTATGACAGGCATAGATATAACACCTACTTGCAGTAGAGTTTTTATTTTCTTTCATTCCTTTTTAAATTGAAGGAGAGAATGCATATGTATGTAAGTGCTACGAAAACCATAAAGAACCCTCTAAACTCCCTTGTTTTATAGTCTGGTTACAATTGGTATGTCAGGAGGTACAGAGTCTGTCCACATTCCAGTCAAATGCGTAGGGAAGTGAACAGGCATTCTAGAGTTGTCCATCCCCTGCTTTGAAGTCAGAGTTCAGAGGGCACACATTCTGCATCCCCAGGCTGGAGAGTACGGAACCTGACACCATGACCGACACTACCAGTTTGTGGCAAATGGGGAAAACGAGCGTGCTGGAACGTTTTCAGATAAAGCTGCTTCATGCAAATTTGAGGCCTATCTATTTTTTTTCTGGGATTATGTTCTTTCTTATTTTGATTGCCAAAATATTCTTTTAAAAATGAGATTATGGAAGTAGTAGACATTTTTTGGAATGTTCTATTTAGCAAATAATAAGATGCCGATTGTATACCACTACTCCAATGTCAGTTTGAAATCTTGTTCGTCCATAAACCCCCTCACTCAGCAACTACTACCCGCCGGGAGAGATTTGGATGAACACACAAGCACCTGGAGCGCCTGCTTCAGTGCCAGTGTCTTGCCTTCGACAACCTACTAAAGCTTGGCAGTCATAGACACAGGCAGAATTCTTTAGGTAAAAATGAAGCATGTGAAAAGCCTTTTTGGAATGTTGTTTTAATGAAATAGTGAGGTACGAAAAAATTTTTTTTGAGTTTTGGTTGGGGTTTGACATCTCTTGCTAACAAAGCGAATGGCTGAGAAGTCTGCACTTAGACCCAATGATTGCACCAGCTGAAGCGTAAAGAGATCCGTGCGCCCACGGCAGTTTCGGGGATGGTGCGATTTTCCGGGCCGAAGGAGATGCCTGTTTCAAGTTGGCATTCTTCATCTCTCTGTCCTTTCCAAGGTAACTTATCAACACTGGTTTGACCAGATTGGGCAGGTTTTGGCCAAATAGGTATCAAAGAACATTTTGACTTCGGTATCTTAGTCCACAAATCGAGACTAAAGAATTTGCAGATGGAGTTACCTTTTATTGTGCTTAACTGTTTTCGATTTAGGCTAGTGTGTGGGTAGATGTTTGCATCAACCTCAAATCCCTTGTCCTCAAATCATTTTTACAGCATTCCATTATTTCCAGGTCTTAGACCTCCTGACTGTCCTTTATGGTAGTTTGTCTCTTCATGTGGTTTGCAATTTTTGATTATGGGCTCATTCCTAGAAAAGTTCCCCCCTTTTTTGAGGAGGTTTCATGAAGGCTGTGAATTCTGTTGACAGGACAGTTTGACATTTGTGTCTACTCAAGCACCTAGCGTTTTCAATGCTTCTCTACCGCATCTCATATTAATTTCTCAGCTCGGGGTTCTGGTGCCACAGAGATAGTAGAGATTTGATTCTAATGTGCATGGACAAAGATCTGGGTTTTCAACTTTCCTGAACCAAATTCTGCCTGCTTTGGGTCAGACAGCCAGCCCCAAGCTTTCCTGGGCTACTCTGTGAGTTTTGACTTGTTATTTTTATATGTCCTTTTGTCACCATTGAGCTACCGTTTATTGAGTGCTTACTATATGCCAGCTGTTTTGCAGACACCATTCTATAAGGGCCTCTCTACCCTATCCACTGGTCAAGTATTAATGGGCTCTACCCATTTCTTATACCTCTCCTTATCAATACTTGAAGGCTATATTTACCTGAGGTCATCACAAGCATAACAAAAGAATTTGCTGAGAATAACTGAATTTGCATTTTGGAATTAATATATAAATCATATAGCATGCTTATTTACAAATATTACATGTTGTGATTCTAACATTAACATCCACTGATTTTGTTGTGAACTGTAGGGAAACTCATAGTCCAGGGTTCCCAGAATCACATGTCATAATATTTGAATTCAAATTATCCTTTTTTTTTGGTCTTAGTCTATCTCTGGCCCCATTTCCATGGTCCATGCTGCTCCACTTAAATCTACTTCAGATTGATAATTTTATAATCAGAGTATATGTGATTTGCAGAAGAACTTTACTTCTTCTCACTACAATTGCTCAAAATTTAGGTACTAGAGTACATTAAATGACTTGTCAATTTCCAAACTTACCACTCCCCTCTGCAGTCCTTGCCTTCGTACGTGGAATTCCTTTGTCTGAAATCCCACCTTAACTCTCCTGTCTGACAAACTCTTATATGACTTTCCAGACCCAGTTCAAATGCGATGCCCACCCTGAGCCTCCCAGCTAATCCATGCTTCCTCCGCACTACCAAAGCACCTTCTGCATCACTGAGAATGAACAGTAATTATTTGCACATATGTTTTTTCTCCCATTAAATGTAAGTCCCTTGAAAGAAGGGTGTTTATCATTTCTACATTTTTAGGAAGAGATCCTGGCACATAAGAGGTGAAGGTTCATCAAGAAATAATTGGGGAGGCCGGCTGTGTGGTTCAGTTGGTTGGAGCATCTCCCCATACACCAAAATGTTGCAGGTTCAATTCCAGGTCAGGGCACACACCTAGGTTGAGGGTTCGATCCCCGGTCGGGGCATGTCCGAGAGCCAGCTGATCAATGTTTCTCTCTCTGTCTCTCTCCCTTCCTCTCTCTCTAAAGGCAATAAATATGTCCTGGAATGAGGATTGAAAAATGATTAGGGAATAATTGGGGCAGCTTTTTACTTAACTCATCTGTATTTCTATTCGCTAGTTATTTCCATCCTTTTTGTTACTATACAAATATGTGTAACACAGGAAATACTATCGGTATATTTATTCTACCATGTCAGTCGTAATCACTTTTACAAAATATCTGTGAATGCCTTTTACAAAACTATGTTCTGAGACTATAGTGGAGAGGGTTTTCTAGAATTTATCAATCTGGATGAAAACCCCAATTTTGCTGTTTAACAGTCTCAAACTCACGACTCACAGGTAAACACACAAAAACTCATGTGATCCCAGCCGAAGTCAGGAGGAGCAGAAGTCCACACCATACTTTATCAAGAGCCCTCGGGTTATTATACATGTCATTCCCAGACTCTGGACCACAGCTGCCCTTTCAGCTTGCAAATACCTCCCCACTTTGAAAATGTTTACAGTTCTAAGACCGAGCCACTGCACACAGCTCTCCAGCTCTCCAGTACGTGGGGCACAGCGGAAAAGCTGTCAAAATAGCAGAATGACAGCCTGGAGCTCTGCCACCCAGAGGTTTGGGTCATGCAGACAGACTCACAGAAATAGATGACTAGACATGGAAGAAAGGCTTGCTTTTGATTTTTGCTTTCTAAATTCAGCAAATTGGGCAAAGCAGCAAAAATCAGGTTCTATCTGGTTCACTCTCGGCAGACCGGGGCTTTGCAGTTCTGCGCTGCTTCACGGGGCTTTATTTCTTTCCAAGATAATGTCGCCTTGGAGACAGGCTCTCCTCCTGATTTGGCAGCACAATTTTTGCCTGCAAGAATATGAACCAGGGCTCTGTGTCTTCCTTACATTGATCTTTGTTTTGGATTATTGAATGCTGAATCCACACCTCAGCCACTTTATCCCTCCCCTGTTCTATCTGTTCTTGAAAAGAAGACAGTCG
>PVKM010043474.1:0-12511 GCA_004027735.1 Carollia perspicillata | reverse complement strand
AATGGAACGGGAAGGGATGTGGCCGGTCCCCAGCCAGGAGTGACAGATAGGGTTACAATGACAGGCCTGTCGGGCTTTGACCTCACGCTCTCCCTCCTCTGAAGGGCAGTCTGCCTCTTTTGTCATCTAAACTTTAATTCCTACAGATTAAAACAATTACTTTTAACTTTCATTTTCCCACTGAATTACCCAATATTTTGTAAGAGTGACACTTGCTATGATCCTTTTAGTAATGGCTGAGGCACACAGCCTTCCACGGAATGTCCGGAGGGGAAAGGCCTCTACGGATTGTTCCTCCAGCCTGTTTTTCTAAATTGTGTGTGTGTGTGTGTGTGTGTGTGTGTGTGTGTGTGTGTGTGTGATGGGGTGGGGGATCTCTTGTAGGAATGTGACTCCTTGCAAATAAGAAACCTTTCCAGGAAAAACAAATCCACATTCATAGAGAAATGGATTTCTTCCGTCGGTGGAGGACAGGCTGCTCCCTTACTTGGCCAGTTACTTCTCCCAAGCAAGTCCTCAGCCCCAGCCCTGAGCTCTTCTCTCCGAACTCTAGACTCCGAACATTTCTGACTCTGCCCCTGTGGCCCTATCACTGTGCATCTGCCTGTCGCTCCAAAGCTGCTTCTGTCAGAGGGTGAGTCACACACCGCAGTGAGATGCACCCCAACCCTGGACAGGGACCATCTTTGCGGAGGGACCATGTCTGCTCCTCTCTCTACCTTGGGAGCTGCGCGCGCTGCCCGGCCAATAGTATATACTCCGTATGTGAGAAGTTTCTGAGTGTCAAGAGCCCCGAATAGGAAACTTTGAATTCCTTTCTTGTGCCCACCTTGGTGAATCCCTCCTGTCTTTTGAGGAAGCAGACCAGTCCTCCAGGACCCCGGGAGTCAGAACAGAGACTGGCGAGTAGAAGCTTTGAGACCACGATGTCAGAAAGAACATTCAATACTTTCCGAAGATGACAAGAGAGGCGGGGACCTCCCTGACAAGAGAGGGAGCCGAGCAGACCCTGGTGGAGCACTCTCTCCGCACAGATGATTCGAGTATTCTTTCACCAAATCTGCACCACTGCCAGGTCCTGGATACAGAGGAGAGCGGGCCTCGGGGGATGATTGTGATGTTTCTGAAGGCATCTTCGCCGTTGTCTGTCTCTGTTAGCTCTGGATCATCATTTTTCAGGGCCTCTCTTGAATCATCTGTGAGAGGAAGAAGCGTGGGGAGGCTTCAAAAGGACTGGGACCGGTCATCCCACGCTGGCTGTCTTTGCAAAAAATCAGCCCACACTGGTACAGGGTCTTGCATCAGATGTCCGTTGAAGCAAGGTTGATCTAAGTTGAAAACCAGTGTCTAGAAACCTCGGAACGTCAACGGGAGGACTGTTACATAACTTGTGATATACCCTTACTATAGCTTAGTAGCTTAATATTGAGAAGGCTTGGCTAGAGATCTGTGTATGGGAAAATTGAATCTCGATGTATGTTTTTAAGCAATCACGAAGCGTGGCATGCAGCACAACACCGCTTTGTACGCATGCCTACATAAATCTATCTGTGCTATGAGCATAAAGAGACAGGTAGAAAGATGTGATTGTTAGTACCAGGCACCTCAAGAGGTGGGACTAGAACGGGTGGAGAGGCCATCAGTTGTAATTAGACCCAGGTCCACACAATGGAAAGCTCAAAAAAGCAGTGGCTTAAGTAAACAAGGGATTTCGTTGCCTCTCGCAAATGCCCAGCATTAAGGAGCCTCCATAGTCATTGGCTCGCTCTGTCTCTTTTTCTGCATCACCATCCTTAATTAATGGCTTCTAGCCTCAAGGCCACCCAAGGTCGAAGACAGTGGCTGGGGTTCTAGCAGTCCTGTCCAGGCAGGGATGTGGAGAGAGCCGTTTATGTCTCTTTTGGGGACCCATCTGAGCAGTCCCCCAACTGTACCTAATTGCAAAGGAGGCTGGGAAATGTCAGGGTTTTTTTTAAAGCAGGCTACAACATCATATTGTATTATATCACATCATATTATATTTGAGTCTATTGGGCAGCCCCAATAATAAAAGGCTGTATTGCTCAGGGGGAAATGGAGAGTGGATATCGGGTGGCCACGGAGTGGCCCTGCCGCAGGAAGATTATTGACTGTTTAGTTGTCACAGTACCTGGCTGACGACAACAGGAGTGCGTTGCTGACCCTTTGAAAAACCCAGTTGGGAAAGGCACTGACAACAGAAGAAAGGAACTCCCTTTCCCTAGCACATATCGTGGGCCAGCCAGGCAGTTCCCTGTTACCTCCCTTCGTCCTCACGATCGCTCTGCGGGGAACATGACCCCCCCATCCCCTTTGCCAGAAGAGTCTGAGAGGCAGAGAAGGGACGCAGATGTCTAACAGTGTCCCTGTCACCGAGGGGCCGAGCCCGGGCTGGGATCCAGGTGTGTGTGATCATAAACTCCGTGCTGCAATCTGGGACCATTTTCAGGATGGGGGAAAAACACACACATACACACAAAAAACTAACTCCTGGATAATTCTAGAACCCTCATCTTGAAAGGGGCTGGATTCCTTAGCTAGATTATGAGGATGGCAACAGGAGGGCAAATACCGGTGTTGTGCTAACTTCTCGATCTCTGACGGGCATTGCCCAACGGGGAGGCTCAGAACACCAGGCTGTTGTTCCCTCTAGCATGTATTCATTTCCCGGCAACCTGAATCTTTCCTTTTCTTTTTTGTTCCTCTTGCTAGTTTTCATGCCAACATTCAGACAAAGACAAGGAGGCAAAAATAAAGAACACATTTTCTTCTCCCCCGCCCCACCCCCATTTCCTAACTTCAGTCCAATGTTACAAGAGCGAGGAGGATGAGCGCCGAGCCCCACATGAACACGGGCTCCCCTCGGATGGTCGGCTCTGCGTGGACGGGAATTTATGAGCGAAGCACGGAGGGGACTCTGTGGGACAGCAGCGTTCCAGCCGAGCTGCTGCCAGCTGCCCGCCGTGTGGGAAAGCATGAGAACCGTGGGTGTTTTCCTTGAAGCACTTTCAATTCCAGACAGGAGGGGAGCAAACGCAAGAAGATACTGCATTCCTCCGTTCTCTGCCAACTCGGGGCTTCATTCTCTGTCTCTCTGTCTTACCAAGATACAGTTTCATGCCTGGAAGGCAGGCATTCCTCGGAGAAATGTGAGCCTTTTTCAGTGGAGCATCTTCCCCATAGCGGGTTCCGGCTGGCCCTTATACCGGTTTCCAAGGCACTGGTGCTGTCCTCGGGAAGCCCGGGGGACAGGCGGAGCTTCCAGCAGCCCGGGGCCCGCCGGGTGCTGGCCCGGGGCTGGTGTCTCTGTCCTCACTTGGGGCGTGGAAAGGGGTCAGCCCGACCTGAGGCGGAGCTCCACTGCAGCTGAGGGACCTCGGCCAAGGGCTGCACTCCCCTGGCTGGGTTTCAGTGGCTGAGAAATGGGGAGTGGAGCTGCGTCCTCTGTAGACTGTTGAAAGTCCTTCCAGGGTGGCAGAAGGTGTCTTACTCCTCTCTGGGCCAATGCACAGTCGCTGTGAAAATCAGAAAGAAAACAATGAACAAAAACGTTCTGCTATTCGTACCACCCAAGACTATGCTCTTAGCCATGTCTAGAGGCTGGCTCAGAGGTAGCAGGATAGGCACATGTTACTCTAAAGTACTCCGAAACCTAAAAGCCTCAAGTTCAAATCCCAGCTCTACCACGTACCTGCTGTGTAACCTTCGGCACATGATCTCTCTGACCTCTCTGTGCTACAGCTTTCTCGTCTAGAAGTGGAAGTAGTAATGGTGATTAGCTCATCTGTGAGCTGATTCAGGAAAGGGGCTTAGAACAATCCTAACAGCACAGACTCGACAAACACGGACAGCTGTCTGTTGTTACTTACGAAGCTGCTTAGGGAAGCTGGGGGCCCTTCCACACCACATTCCCTTCAGGTAACTGCCACTTCCAGAAAAGGTGGCTGCTTCTGTGGCCAAAGCCCAGAGGGCAGGGTGACCACTCCGCTGCCCCTCACAGCGTCCCAACAGCCATTGCTGCTCCCCACCCTCCGCCCCTCAGTGGGATCCACGAGGTGGAATTCCAATGAGCCAACGGTGAACTGGAAAACAGCTCATCTGACTGGTGCCAGGATCCAACCTTCACCTCCCGATGGGGTTCGTGGCGCAACCTTAGGCTCAGACAAAACACCGACTAAGTGAGGCAAACACCATTTTCTCAGCAGGGAAGATGTTATTGGACAGAATCCGAGGTCCCTCCAGGGCTAACTCAGGACACTTGAACTTGGCGCGTTTACCAAGCATCCTGGAGTGCTGGGCGATGTATGGCTTTATCTCAGGCAAGTCCATTTAGTGAGCTCCTCCTGAATATCACACCTTCTGGTAGCTTCTTTACATGTTGAATTCTCTCACAGCCTAGGCTGCATGTGCAGTCAGCCCTACAAGCACACCTGGCCTTGCTGTAGCACTGGGGTTGAGCTGGAAGATTCTGGAATCAGTCTGAGGGGTGGGAGTTGTGGGTCCTCTGCCTGCTGACTCCGTGCCTGGGGCCACCAACTGCTTCCCTCGGGCCTTGGCCAGCTGGCCAGTAAACTGGAGACGCCACCCGTGCTGTGGGTGCAGAGTGAGGGAGCGGGCACAGTGTGCCTGGCACACACCGTGCACTCAACAATGGCAGCGAGTGCCAGTGCTCAGGGACAGGGCCCGTGTGGCCCCAGGCCCCGGGATGGGGTGGTGGCCAAGGCATGGTCCCGGCCCTGAGGCAATGGTCTGGGGGAAGGGGAATGCGGCAAGCCTAGGGATCGCTTCGCATCGGGCTCTTGCCACAGAGGCCCCTGAGGCCCCACGAGGCTCAGGACATGCCCAAGAACCCCATGATGCCGAGGGGCGGGCCAAGGACTGCCCTCCGTGAGCTTCATGCCGGCATGGGCTGGCCCCCTGCACACACAGGTTCTCCACCCTCCCCGGCCCTGCCCCCACTGCAGAACCCTCTTGGGGAGACCTGGCCTGGTTGAAGAAGATTTGCTTCCCCCACCATCTCTCTGAGTCTGGGTGAGCCCTTGGTGTGGTCAAGGGCAGGATCTGTCCCCCACCCCCAACCCGCCCGGCCTTGGTGGGTCTGCCTTTGTCTGGAGGCCACTCGTCTTGCACACTGCAGGGAGCGGGGGCCACTAGCCCCATAGCTGTGGGAGGGGGACCACTGGTGGCTGGGGAGGCACCGTGGGGAGGATGCTGGTAGGAGTAGGGAGGCTGGCCCTGGATGAAGGCTTGGGAAGGGGACTCCAGAGACATGGAGGGGACAGTGCCTTGGCAGCTTGGGCTGTGGCAGGGCTGTGGCAGCTCCTCCCATGCTCACCTGCTGGAAGGTCTGCGGCATCGGAGCTACCCAGGGACGCTTGGTACAAGAGTCTTGGGAGGCAAACTCAGAAAGGAGGGGGCAGGTGCTGCCGCTGGGTTCATATAACCCCCTCAAGAGTCCCTGAGCCTGTGGGTACATCAGCTCCCTCTGAAACACTCTCCCACCCAGCCTCCATTTGCCTTCTGGTCCTCTGCAAGTCTGGCCACTTGGAAGTGGCCTCCACCGCCACTCCCTTACACTGCCTCTGTCCAGCTGGACTCTACAGATGCCAATTTGCCAAAAGGAGTTAAAGCGCATGCCAGCTCTCAGGACGAGCAGCCTTGGGTTGGTGACCTATTGTTCTGTGTTCCTCAGGGGTCCCATTCGCAGAACGGCGGTCACAATAGCATCTCCCCGAGATGTCCTTCTGTGGGTGGGGGCGCAGGGACAGCTGGGGCCTGTGGGCCTCACCCTGACCACACACTCGGAGTCGGGTCGAGAACATGTGGCCTCTGTTATGACAGAAGAAGGAAGCAGGTTGTGGAGGGCTGGGAGGGTGTTCGAGCCCACAGAGTGACAGCGAATAAGAGGACAGGGAGCTGGGAGTGGAATGGGCCATACAGATGCCGAGTCTGGGCCCTCCCGGAGGCTGAGGTTCAAATTCAGCCACCGAGTACAAAGGTGCTGAGCGCTCTGTGCCTCAGTCTCCTCCCCTGGGAGCCAAAGCTGAGCCTTGAGGCGTTTTTGGCAGGGCGATGACATCCTCTGTGAAATGTAGCTCACTGTGTCCTGCAGTGGGGCTGGTATAAGGATTCATGCCAACCCCCAATGCGGCACCCTGGCCTGGGTAGGCTGGTCCTGAGGCTCAGTCCTCCATAGGTGAACAAGTTCTGTCTTCGAAAGTTGATTGCAAAGAGGGAAGGCCACCCTTCCCTTTGGACCACCCCCCCACAATCCCTGGCACCCCCAGCCTGGGGAGAGATGAGCAATGCTCTGGAAATGCTGGAAGCTCAGTGCTCTCGGAGGCGCCTGCCCCAGGCTGAGCCCTGTGGGAGGAAAAGCAGAACAGAAACAGGCTGGGGAAGTGAGCACACAAACAAACCCACAAACAAGGGATGTGCTTGTTGGGGAGAGAGAAAGGGCCCATTCAGCCCTGGGCCCTGTGCACTCAGGGCTTCCTCCAGGCCTGGAGCTCCGGGCAGCTCACACATCTGTCCTGGGGCCTGGCTTCCCCAAAGCCACCTGTGACCCCTGGCTGCAGAGTCCTGACACCTCCCAGAGTCAGGCAGGGTGAAGGCAGCTTCACATTCCCCAAACACTCACGCGCTGGCGGGTGGGCTCTGCCAGGCCGCCTGGGTGGCGTCTCCTTCCCACTTCCTCTTCCTTCCACTCTTCTCTTTGTCTCTTTTCTCGCCCTTTGCCTCTGAAGTCCCAGAGGCAAGAGTGGGCCTGACAGCTGAAACAGAGAGAATTATTCCAAGCATCTCAGGAGGGGAGGAAGAGAGGGAGGTAAAGTACTATTTATTGAGCACCTACTATGTGCCAGGAACCCTGCTAGGCCTTTTCATCTGCTACTCCTGGCAGAGAAGGAACTGATGCCCAGAGTACGAATGGGCTGGGTCTGACTGAGGCTTGATTTCATTTCTGGCACAAAATCCACTGGGTGTTGTGGTGCAAACTAGGGTAGAAAAGAGGAAAGGCTACAATGAATGAGGAAGCAGCCGGCACACAGTAGGTGTTCAATAAATACATACTATGCCTCATCTCGGAGTCTCTATGGTATGTACTGAAGACTCATTTAAAGGGTGGAAAGAGAGAATGGCTGTTCTGATTGATTCATTTACTTCATTCAACAAATATTTCCTGAGCACCTACTACATGCCAGAAACGAATACAGTGTGATGGACAGCAAATGCCCCTGCCCTCGTGCAGTTTATGTTCTAGTGTGATGCCAGGGCTAGAGGCAGTCCTTCCCTGCATTCATCCAATGCCAATGTGTTGAGTGCCTACTGTGTGCCAGGCTCTCTGCCCTGTGTGCTTTGACCACATTCGGTCAGGCAATGAAGCAGCGGTGCCACACTGTGAGGGGCCTTGAGGAAAGGGGGCTTGAGAAAAGGTGTCTTTTCCTCTGACATCTGCCAGACAAGTTGTCCTAATTAATGCCTAAATCAGCAATAACAACAGTGGGAACAGGCTGCTCAGCAGCTACTTAAGAGACCTTCCGACCCCAAGGAAGTCCCTGTTAACAAACATTAGAAGGAACATTTACCGAGGGCTCACTCACATTGCAGAGACCATGTTACACATTCCTGACGTCACCCGGCACCCCCAGCACCCCGTTAGACAGGGCTGTGGGCCGAACTGTGTATCCCTCTACTGTCATGTGCTGAGGTCCTAACCTCCAAGACCTCAGAATGTGGCTGTGCTTAGAGACAGAGTCTCTAAAGAGGTGATTAAATTAAAACAAAGTCGTTTGGGTGGCCCCCAATCCAATCTGACCGGTGTTCTAGTAAGAAGAGGAGATTAGGGGGCAGACAGGGACGGAGGAAGACAGTGGAGACCCAGGGAGCAGATGGCCGTCTACAGTCCAGAGACAGGCATCAGATGATACCAGCCCTGCCCGCACCTTGATCTTGGACTTCTAGCCTCCAGAATCATGAGAAAATAAATTTCCATCGTTTGAGTCTCCCAGTCTGTGGTCCTTTGTTAGGGCAGGCCAAACAGACTAATACGGGCAGGCACTGTTTCCCCATACACAAACTGGCTCTCAGAGAGGCGATGCAAGTCCCCAAGGTCGCACAGCTGAGAAAGAACCCAGTGACTTTGGGAAGTCAGAGATGTGCGATTGCCAGGCCTGCATGCCCAGCCACACAGCACCGGGCAGGGTTTTGTTCGCTGATGCATCTCAGGCCTGTTTCTGAGATGTGCTTTTTAAATACCTCTCTGCAGGGAAGCATGTCGGGGGAGGGAGCTGGCCCTGGGCCCCCTCCACACCCACAGACCTGCCCCCGGGAGGGCCCTGCAGCACCCTGGGCAATGGGCCGACTGTCATCAGGCCCCGGCCCCTGTAGCTGGGCCAAGCTAAAAGAATTCTCCATGCATTCTGTTTTATTTTCTAAACAGTCCTGATCTTCAGAGACAGTGACCTTTGGAGAAAGAAAGAAAAATGTAAAATATTCCAAAGATAGTGAGTAATCTGAAAAGATAACTCTCTAGACCAAGGCATTACAAGCTTTTTCTTAAAGAGACAGAGAGTAAATATCTCAGGTGTGGAGGGTCAGGGAGTCTCCATGGCAACTATTGGCTCCTCCATGACAGCTGGAAGCTGCCAAGTGAATATGTAACTGAGTGAGTACTTTTGTGCTCCAATAAAACTTTATTTATAAATACAAAATTTGCACTCGACATCATTTTCACTGTCATTGAAAGATACTATTATTTTTTTGTTGTTTTTTTCTACCACTTGAAAATGTACAACAACTTCTGAGCTTGCAGGCCCTGTGAGAGCAGGCCCTGGGCCAGATTTGGGTTGTAGTTTGCCTGACACCGGGTGGGTGATTGTATCCACTGTTTCTGGGAAGCAGTTTAAGACCATTAGAGCTGGGAGGGGAGAGTGAGCAAGGCCCTCCCACCTCGGCCTACAGATGGGGACACCAAGGCTCAGAGTTGGAGGTGACGTCGGAGCTCCTGGGGACCCTGCTCCACCTCTGGCCTCCCAGTCGGAGCTCCTTCTCCCACCATGGGGGCACAGGCCCCATCACGGAAGGGATGGAGTCTCTTTGTGACGTCAGCTGCACACCCATGAGCGCACTGTCTCGGCTCCTGATCAAGGTCGCAGGACAGCCACCCGCTCAGGCTCAAGTGCTGTGAGTTAGAGTTGGGGGGGTAGGGGGCTGAGGCACAGGGGAGGTGCTGCATGCAGGCTGGTGAACTCCCAGCCCATGTGAGTGCTGCATGGGGTGCCTGGCGAGCGTCGTGGCGGCCGCTCCGTGAATCCTCAGGACAGCCCAACCAGGTTAGTTAGTTACCATGTTCGCTGTTCAGATGAGACCATCAAACCTCACACAGGTTGCATCGCTTTACCTGAGACACACAGTGAACAAGGGCAACGCAGGCCTCAGCCCCAGGCCCTGCTGGCTTCACAGCTGGGTGGACAGTCAGCGGTGGCTTGGCAAGTCCCCACCTCACCCTGGTGGTCCCCCCAGGCCAGATGTTGGGCTTGGTAATCTGGTCCCCGCCGACCATAGGGCTGAGCTAGTTAGCACATTTCTGGTGCATTCTCAGGGACATGTCTCAGCAAAGGCGGAGCACAGAGAGCCAGTGACACACCCCCTGGAGGCACCGGAAGGCCTTATCTTTCTGTCACCAGAAACTCAGATGATATCATCACCACCTTCCCTCTCAGTTCTGTTGAGATGGTTTAAAATCGATCCTGACAAACAGCCTTGTGGCAAAAGACATGCTCTACAGCAATGCCTGTGGCCGTGTGGGCCTGCAGCTCTCGCAGGAGAGCAGGCCAGACGTCAGAATAAGAGCTGAGTTGAATCAATGACAGTCCATCCACGTGGCAGAAGAGTGCACAGCCGTTCGAATGAGACCCAGGAATATTTATGGCTATTGCCCTGGAGAGGTGCTCACAGCACACTAAGGGATAAAACTGATCATACAATCATGTGTCTGGTAAGAGCTCATTTAAATGAAAGACGTATGCATGTGGGACGTACGTGGACAGGAAAAGGTCTGGAATTTTATGTGCCAAAGTGTTAACACACTGTTCGGGTTCATTCATTCATTCATTCATTCATTCACCTCACTAACATTTATTCAGTACCTACTATGTTCCAGGAAACATACTAAGAGCTAAGAACACAGTAAAAAATATGAGAGAAAATTCCTGGGATGTGGGGTGATTTTTTATTTTTAAGTGGAGCGTATTTTTTTAGAGCAATTTTAAGTCCACAGCAACACTGAGCAGAAGGGACTGAGGTCTTCTATGTGACCTCTGTCCCCATGTGCACAGCCTCCCTCGCGATGAACACCCCCATGGCGGGGGTGCCTCTGTTACAACCCATGAACCTGCTTTGACACATCACAGGCACCCAGAGTCCACAGGTTACAGGCGGGCTCACTCCTGCTGTCGTTCATTCCGTGGGTTTGGACGCATGTGCGATAACACGTACCCGCCATGATGACACGTACCTGCCATGATGACACGTACCTGCCATGATGACACGTACCCGCCATGATGGTACCACACAGCCCTTTCGCTGCCCTGAAAATCCTCTGGGCTCCGCCTATTCTCCCCTCGCTTCCGCCCTCCCCCTTCGTCCCTGGCGACCACTGATCTTTTCACTGTCTTCATAGTTTTGCCTCTCCCAGAATGTCACAGCGTTGGAGCCAGACACTATGTAACATTTTCAGATTGCTTTCTTCCACTTAGTAATATGCGTTGAAGGTTCCTCCGTGTCTTTCGTGGCTGGGTAAGTCGTTCCTTTTTAGCACAGAGTAATGTCTTCTGTCAGGTTGGACCAGTGTATCCAGCCACTCACTGGGGAAACTGTTTCAGCACGTTATCAGCACACAACACACCGAGGTGGCTGCATTCTTTTTCCCATCCTCCTCTCTGAAATCTGGTGCGCATTGCCTGCTGCCAGGACTCATGTAATCCCAACTCGCATGCCACATTTTCACCTGAAATATTTGATCTATGATTCAATATCATAAAATTTGCAGTTGAGAAAGTAGATTCACACACCCAACTTGGTCCAAACATTCTTATGAGTTTTCTAATATCTGAATTAAGTATCGGTTTTTACTGTTTTATTTTCATGAATTAAAATGGAACCAAATTTATAACTCAGGTGCTCGTTTGCGCCAGCCCTACATCCAGTGCTCAAAAGCCACGAGTGGCCCCTGGCTGTCGCTCTGACACGGGTGCTCTAGCGCCGCGTGTGTGCATCATCCACCCGTCCACTCATCCACTCATCATTCACTCACCGTGCATTTGTTGGGAGGCTTTAGCCCTACAAGCTACAGTGAGAAGGAGCACAGAAGCCATGAATCTATCCTAGGACAACATCACGGTATCCCTTCTCTCCCCCACCAGGCACTTCTCCTCCCCATGCCTCAGTCTTCCTTTCTGTTAAGTGGGCAAAAGGGGGCGGAGTCTGCCTGTGACCCCCAGGGGGCCCACCCCACCCCACTCAGTGTGACTGCTACGGGGGAAGCACACAAGCCTGGGGGCAGGTTGAGCTGGGTCTGAGCCTCAGCACTTTCCCCAAGTCCTGCCTCCTCTCTAAGCCTCAGTTTCCCCACCTGAGCCTAGCAGGATTGCAGGGGGTAGCTTTTGTGGAGCCTTGAGCTCTGCGAGCCACTGGCCCTGCACTAACACCCCGGGAGTGACGATGGCTCACAGGAGGGCGGGACAGATGTGTGAGGTCCCCACCAAGCCAGTGGGAGGGAACCAGAGGGAGCAGCGGGCGGGGAACAAAGTCTGGGCAGTGACGCAGGTGCAGGTGGCAGGAGGCACGTGGCTGGCCCGCCCTCTTCCCTCCCCACTCCCTACCTGCCCCACTGCCTGGCCCTGCATCTGGCAGAAGGCCTTACTCACATGCTGCTGACTCACCCCTTGAGGGATTCCTAGGAGGGGTGTGAGGCTCAGCACACCCCAACCAGGGTGGGCGGGAGCAGGGAGAAGGAGGGTAGCTTTCAGTACCAGGGCCCCTTCTCTAGAAAAAGGCATCAGCCAAGGGCTCTCTTTGGGTTCAGGCACCCAGACCCCTGTCAGGCACCCAGACTCAGCCCTCCCGAAGGCCACAGTTCCTCATGGGAGACAGACATAAGTTCACCCCGAGGCCGAGGGATGTGGGCGCCAGGCTGGGCCGGCAGCAGCAGTGACCCTGGCTGGGGCTCTTTGCTCTCTGAGCTGCAGTTTGCAAGCTGGCAAACTGGGCATGAAAACACTTGCTCTGCCCTGTCCCTTCCACACTGCTAAGGGCAAGTGCTATGCAGGCAGGCCGTGGACCCTCCTAAAGCCAGATGAAGAGGTGGGTGGCGGCAGGGGCGCTGGGGAGGGTGCCCCAGGAGCAGAAGAACCCAATTCGTGCAGGCAGCTGTGCCTGGCTTTGCTGTTCGGAGGATGGAGGGCGGAGGACTTGGGGTCTCACTTCCCCGCCC
>PVKM010043473.1:0-12509 GCA_004027735.1 Carollia perspicillata | reverse complement strand
TCTCCTGCTGGAACCCCTAGTTTCTAGAAAGTGTCCTAGCACATAGCAAGGCCAAAAAAAAATATTTTTTTTAGTGAATGAATAAATAAAAAATAGAATATATTGACTCTGGTTTGAAGCTGAGAACATTGAATTATCCAGACGAAGTTCATACAATTCATTGTCAGTGCTGTAGAGAACCCCTCTGCACTTACTGCTATGCCCTGAGACCGAAGGGTGACTGGCTAGTACATAGAATAGTCCCATTCCAGTTTCCCATCAGGTGGTATGATAGTTTCTACTGACCCAGTATTTTATACTTCAGTTTTCTTCTAATAGCTAAAGCTTAAATCTAACTTCTCCATGCTTTTAAATTGGCTAGGTCTTCTGTGCATATTAGGGGGTATAATTGTAGAAGTGTAAGTAGTCCACCACCTCTCAAGGCACTGGCTCTATTGACTAACAGTATTCCTGAGGATAGAACAGACAAGCAGTCATTGTTTTCAAATACTTCAGAGAAACAGGGCTGATGAAGAAAAATGTCATTTTACACCATCTCTTCCAAATGATCCAGAAAAAAGTCATTGTTTAAACAATGTGTATTTTTCACATGCTCTTAATTGAACAGTGCTGCCTTTGTTATAACTCATTGTTTACCCATTCTATCAGATGTTTAATAATAATCAGCTCATTTGATTATTCTGCTCATTAAAACAAAGCATTGATTTTAAATTATTTAAATCTTTAGTAGTGGTTACACCTCAATTACTCAACAGGGCTAGAATTTGCTGAAGCAATGGAATAGCCCTTTGGTAGACCCTATAGAGCAGTCAAAAAAAAGTTGAAGGGGCAATTTTCTTCCACTTAGAGTGAACAATGTAACATAGGACACCAGAAACACTTAGAAAATGACAGAGACAGCACATGATTAAAAGCCATATTGAAAGAATGTGATAAAAAAGTATTATAGGCATTTGGAGAATGGAGAGGTTAGGGGGTTGTAATGATCAGAATGTTTAACAATGGAAGAGGAACTTTAATAGGAATCTTGAAAGACCTGTAGACCCTCCCTACTCTTCACATTCATTTTCTAATCATTGCCCATGGTAAAGAACTGATATATTTAGAGAACAGTAAGGACCTGCCTGGCAGATTGTTCAAATGCAGCCCTATAGGCACTCCCACTCAGCTAGGGACACATCTGATTGACAGCTTATGCACTAACTCTTTCCTGAGGTACAGACTTAAGTACACTTCCCTCTAAGCCAAGAGCCTGCCAAGGAGTTGGGGTCACTGTATGGGCCTATCGTGCTTCAGTTAGCACCATTTCACAGGGAACCCATGTGGATTAATAATGCCCTTAAGGGGAATTTTTTTACTGTCTCAGCTTCATTATCTATATGCACCAAAAGAAATACTAATTGTAATGAATAAGTTTATAAGCAAATATAAAATGGAGACTTATGCAACAGAGTTGCTATTCCTGCAAAAGCCTATTACTTCTCAGAGAAAGACTAACAATGTCTACACATGTGCCTAGGAAGACCCAGGGGCCAGAAAGCACATGCTAACTGTAGGGTGAGCTTTTATCATCATCTGTCATTGTTAGGAAGAGGTATTCTTTATATCTTTGCACATTTGTTGATGCAGATGTTGCCAGATATTTATATTTATAATGAACTATACAAAATACAGAACTTATAATATTACATAGCTGTAAGAGCAGTTTTCATAAAAGACCCTCTTGTTAGTATTTGCCGGTAGTTGACATCAGGCCACACTGGCCACAATCAAAACAAACATCAGTGCTATTCGCATGTTTGCTACTGAAACTGGAAAGCCTTTTTGTGTGTTCATTTCTTTCTTTGTTTGTTTTTTTAAATACCAACTATCAGAACTGAACTGTAGGATATTTGATGTGGAACTAAGTTACGTACAGCAGCAAAAAATAAATAAATTACTAATGACCAGGAATAAATCATAGCATTTTGCACATTGCAAAAATGTACACAGGGAATATATGTGAAGGGGGAAATTCTGAAATGTCTTAAAAAGGAAAAAAGCAATTGCGATAGAAAAAATATAATTAACTGCTTATTTAACTTTAACTAAAGATCTAGTTAGCTCTACCATTGTCTCTAGATGTAGTTAGAGTCCTGTCATTATATTTATTTCACTCACCATCAATGGGGAAAAAAACAGGGGAGTTGAGAAGTCTTCTAACCTCAGAGCAGGAGTCCTGAGTCTTATCTGCTAATCTGTTGCCACTTAATCCTAATAAGTGCCTACATCATAGTTTTCAAAAATTAATTATGGCTTATTCTCAAAAGTCCCTTAATCTTCATTAAGAATCTGTTTTTTTCCCATACCACTTTCACCTTTTCTTTCTTTCATTTTCTTATGCCATTTCCCTGTTGTTCTCTCTTTTATTCTATTGCTTATTCCAAGGATGTGTAAACAAAATACACTGCCTTTTCAAGAGCTCACTCATAGCACTTGACTCGGATCACATAATCCCCTCAGTCTCTTTGATTCATCTCCTGCAATTTCACAATAATGTGTGGAAATGGAGCTCCCAGACCTTGAAAAAATTTGAATGGGGATGGCTTGTCTGTATACACCAGTCCCTTTTCTGCCTTTTCACTGTGCTGGGCAGTTCCCTCTACTCTCAAATTCCTCGTTTCTCTTATGTCTTTTCTATCTTCCCCATGGCCAAAAGTTTCTCCTGGGAGAGTACCTCTATCTGAGTTTAATTCAGAAAGATTCCTATCTCAGGATAATTACAACTATAGCTCATCTCTAATGATATGTTGAAAAGTTTAACATACATGTAAAGTATCTAATGACAAGCACTAAAAAATATTTTTTGACGACTCCTTTCAAAAACCACATGTTCTATCCACCTGTTCCTGGTGAAAAATATTGTAAAACCCACACAATCTTCTCTTCTTTTTCCTATCCTCTGAGTCAGAATTGCAGACAGCTTCCTTCCTTACTGAATTGTCTCTTCACACTTGACAGCTGTCTGTCAGGTAACAGTTGAAGTCCCAGTAGGTATACCCAGAGGTTGGAAGAAATCTATTCCAAAGGGATTGTGTCTTCATCAATGTCAATCAGTCAATATCCGAACATCACCCCTCACTGTGATGATACAGATTCCCTACAGGACATGTACTTACAATGCCTTACTGTGTCAGACTTTTCAATCACTTAAAATAAAAAAAAAGAAAAGAAAAGAAAGAAAGAAGGAGAGACCAAAACAAGAAAGAAAAGGAAAAAAGAATACCAACATCCTCATAAGCTTTTCTTCTAGTACTTAATTATTTGGATCCTATATGGAGCCCATGAGGGAAAAAAATATCAACTTTATAGAATGTGCCTTTGTGAGAAATTTTGTGTTCTTATAAACTTGACATATAAACATGCCACTTTTAAACTAATTTTTCTATGTATTAGTAAATGAAATAAAACAGCAAAGTAGGAACACTAATAAAAATTGTGAACCAGAAGTATCTCCTAAAGAAACAGTCTCCTTGTTCTAGTGTCATCTGTGCTCTGGGCTTCCCGAAGTCACATCCAACGTGTCATTCATTCCCGTTTCCCTAAACACATGTCACCTAATACAAGTAAGGTGCTTAATAAAAATTTATTTAAAAAATAACTTTTAGTGGAGAAATGTCACCTGAATCAGACAGGACAGTCCATTGAATCTCAAATTCTGTCTTCAACCATGATCACAGATAATTTACAGGCAAGTAAACTTGGTTTATTACAACAGTCTTAAAATATTTAAATGGCATAATAAGGATTCACAGCTTGCACTTCAATAGCCCATTTTTGCCCAATTATCTACACAGTTATCAAAACATTTCTTGATACTTTATGTTCAGAGCTATAAATTATTCTATATACTGAAAATACTCTCACAATTCATGTGCAATTTGAAGACAATTTAGATAATACACATTTCAAAATTACATAAATTCCTGTATAAAATTTTCTAGTACACATATTCAATACATATTCATAAACCATTCAGCATAACTGAGTTCAAAAAATATCTTTGCCATCATAGAATTTTAACAGTTTATACATTGATTTTTATGCTATGATGAGAAAGATAAATTTCAAAGCTATCACTTTTGATAGTCATCTTCAAATAATTTTAGAAATTCTGAATGAACCTACATAAAGATATATTAAACATTTTAATATAATTTAATTACTGAAAATAAACATTTACTTGGCTTATATTAGTTATTCAAATTATGCAAACTTTCAGAATATTTAGACAGTTAATTATGAATAATATCTAACTCTTAGACTATGAGAAATATACAGAGAATCACCACATAACACACATAAAGAGAAGATAGCTCTGCCTTGTTGGTAGTTTTTTATTCTAGAAAATAATGTTTTTTTCTGGGTAAATATAATAAAGTCTCCATTCCAGCCTTTTTTTTCCCATATGTCCAGTTATTTGTTCAAGAAAGAAATACTGAACACTTATTTTGTACTTGGTTGACTGAGGAACATGATTACTTTTCTCAAGGTAATCATCTAGTATGAAGGAAAACATGCACACACGAAAACCAGACAGCAATGAAATGAGGTAAGACACCATGTGGAAAGTGTCCTGAGACAGTTTACAAAAGCTGTTGACATTTCTGAGGCTGGAAAGCTATTTCTATCCAGGGAAATTAGTGAATGGCTCTTAAAAAGAGAAGGCATGCAGTCTAAGTAGGATTTTAAGAGCAATGAGGAGTATTTAGGTGAGCAAAATGAAAATGCAGAAGCCTAGAAGTGGGAAAATATATGTATGAAAGTGGTAAAAGACTAGGTAAGAAAATTAAAGCATGATCCCTGGAGAGATGTAGGTTATGTTTTTTACTCTATTTTTATTTGAAATGAAATATAACACTTCCAAACAAGTGAGTGGAGCACTGGGAGCTGCCTTCAGGAGAAACAGAACCACTGCCACATAGGCAACAATTCTTCCCCAGGATGCCTGCAAGTTCAAGTCTAGGGTATATTACTGGATCTTTCATACACCAAACACACCAGGCACTGGCATGACAATGCTTACATTCTCACAATGGAGAAAGAGAGTAAATAAGTAAACAAATATAAGTAAAAGAGTTAATCAAGAAATTAGACTCAGTGTTTACAATTTAAGTAAAAAAATATATATATATAAAGCTTTTAGCTCAGTGTTTGACATGGAGTCCACACATTGCTACAATAAAGTTCTATATTGATCTACTTTATCACAAACAATCTCTTCCTTTTCCTTGAAGTTAGTTGTTATATTACTCAGATCCAGAAAAGCTATTCTCTGAAATACTGTGCACTTCTGGCACATGAAAATGGCACCCAAATAAATATTTGCTCTGCTTTTTTCTGTCAAAAATAAAAGTGAATGATTTTTTTTATTGCTGTTCAATTACAGTTGTCCCCATTTGTCCTTTTTGTCATCAAGTAGAGGAAGCAGCCAACTGATTTACTGTCCCCTCAACCTTCCATAAAATCCTGCATGAGATGCAGGATAGTACTGTCTGCCTTACTTTGATACCAAGAGTGATTTTCAGAACGTCATATCATTAGTGTGAACTGAAGAAATTTTCAAGCAAGAGTTAACAAATATTACCACATTTTTCTCAAATATTTAATTTCCTCTGAAGCCTGTTGGCAGTTATCGTCTGTCTTACACATCATCTCATCTGTTTCCAAGTTGGCCTACAACGTGCTGAGAGGCAAAACTTTGGGACCAAGAAGCCACTGTCATGTTTCTCAGTGAAGAAAAAAGAGAGAAGGCTGCCAATGCCCTCTTGCTGTTCCAGGATGTCGTGGGTATATGTGGCTGTGATTTTTACAGCGGGATACGGAATTTATGTAGTCTTTATAATGTTTTCTAGGGATTCAGAGAGAGCATTAGCTGTGATAAAATGCTATTTTTATTGAGCTTTTTGTTCCATTTTGATTAAAAATCAAATATTAATGGAATAAGTGAAAAAAGTTGAAGCCATTTCTCCACAGGCAGATTATTAGCTAAGATTTTAGGAAGACCAAAAAAATAGGGATACTATCAAAATGTCAGCATAATTGTGTAGTAGTGATTCTCAAACTTCAAAATACACAATAAATAAACACCCCAGAGACACTAATGCTCAAGGAAGGAGCTGTCCAGTCACCTGTTCTTTTAAAAATCACACCACAAATTTAGGGGTCATCTCACAACTCCTGATATAGGAGGCCTCCAAAACATGGTCTGAGCTCCTCAAATGTCCATAGAGGAAAAACAACTTAGAAAAGTTTAGTAAAAACATAATGGTACTTACTTCATAGGGGAAAGCTTATGAGCAATTAGTATCCATATACCCTTTTATATCTCTCTGAATTTCCTTCTATGGTCACTTGTCATTTGAAAATTTAAAAATAAAATAATGTGAATTATAAAATGAGAGCATTTTGCCTTGACGGGGTATCTCAGTTGGTTAGAGCATCACCCCAATGCACCAACATTGTGGGTTCAATCCTTGATCAGGACACATAGGAGAATCGACTAATGAACACATAAGTACATGGAGCTGCAGGTGATGTTTCTTCCTTCCTCTCTCTCTCTAGGATTCGTCAATTTTTAAAAAATGAAAGAGTTTTATTTAACACAGATTTTTTTAGCTTAGGAGCACAGAGTTAGAATAGGAAAATAAGTATTTTTTAAAAATTTGTCATTAGCAACTATGGTATTCTTTTCTGTATTCCAAAATTTTATTTAGTGTAGAAAACAATATTTGGAGATAACAGAAGAGGATGCTTGTATAGCTGAATAAAAGAAAAAAACATTTTGATAGATTGATGTAGGAATGAATTAACAGATAAGGAGCAATAGATAGAAAACAGGAACGTGTTAATGAATAGAGGGAGAGAGACCAACAAAAAGACGAAGAGTGCTTGATGGATGACTAATGATGGGCTTGATTCTTAAAGAAACATAGTAGTTTTAATCTTCGATTTATACTTGTCCATATCTTATTTTATTTTAAATTATGCCACAGATAGAAAACTTGACCTTCAGAGACTGCATAATCTATGGAGGAGTCATAAATGGATATTGCACTGGACAAAGATCTAGGAACCGATTTGATACCACTTAATGAGAGAGTCTAGATGGCAGAAAAGTGAAGACATGCAGAGAAGGAAGTTAGTTAACTGATTTCCATCCCACCCACACTGGTATATTTGAGGAAGGACTTTTCCCTTGGGACCTTCTAGTGAAGTATAACTTTCTGATTTTGCTCATATTCTTTGGAGATGGTGAAGATTCATTATTTTACTCTCCCTTAATTTATATCAACCATTAGAAAATAGCCACAATAATAAAGAAAATAATGTTCCCTTGTCTTTGGCTCTACCATTCTTTAAATCTGTGAACACTTCACTTTTTAGAACTGTAGCCTCATCTCTAAATGGAGGGCTAGAAGACTGATTTTTTTTTTTTTTTAAGAGGGCTGAGCCTCAGGAGTGATCAAAAAGTTGCACAAGCTTTTCAAAAAAGTTTCAGGTGACTGGAAGCTTACAGGTTGATAAACAGTAAAATAGATGTCTTTTCAGTCCAGTATTTTGAGCTCTCAAATCATATCATTTTCCATTCTCTCACACAGGATTAGTTGTGCTTAGAAATATAAGCAACTCAGTATACACATTTCCACATGAAGTTTTCATCTAGCCAGACATTTGCAGATTAAGAAGAATTTTCAGAAAGGCCACAGGTATTTGTACGATATTTGGAGGCTTCCAAGTCACTTAGTCACAATGAACAACTGACTGTTTTCCACTGATGGTTAATTTTATCTATCAGTCTGAATGGTCTGTGGGGTGTCCAGATGAAACATTATTCTTTTTGTGTCTATGAGGGTGTTTGCAGATGAGACTGGCATTTGAATCTGTAGACTTTGTAAAGTAGTTTGCCCTCCCCGATGTGTGTGGGTGTTACTCAATCCATTGAGAGCCTTAGTTGAACAGAGCCCAGAGAATGGAGCAATTTACCTCTATTGCTACCTGACGGCCCATTGAGCCAGGATGTCAGTCTTCATCCTGCCCTTGGACTGAGATTTACACCATTGGTTCCCCTAGTTCTCAGGCCTTCAGACTTGAACTGAAATTATGCCATTGTCTCTCCTTAGTCTCCAGCTTGCCAACAATATATCATGAAACTTCTCAGCCCCCATAATTACATGAGCCAACTCCTAATAATCAACAAACAAACAAATAAATAATCTATTGGTCTGTTTCTCTAGAGAACCCTGACTAATACAGTCATCATCTACCATTATGTCTTATTAGAATTTTCACCTCCCCTGTCTACCTAACAAATTCATATGCATACTTGAAGGCTCAACCTGATCTTTAACTTCTTACTAAACTCTGGGGAGAGAAGAAAGTCATTCTACCCACTCTGTTCCCATGCTATTTTGCATACCTTTACCATATCATTTACTGTATTTTTACTACACCTATTAGTTTAAATATCATATCTCTCCGCCTACAGCACTTACATTGAGAGACAGAAAGAAAAAGAGAGGTAAGGCAAGAGTAAGGAAAAAGGACACTGCCAGCAGCATCCCAAAATAGCATAAAGCCTGCTTCAATTATAAATATTAAAAAAGCTGAGCAAGCTCACATTTAACTTGTTGGAACAAGCAAGACACCATTCAAGATCAAGTGTTTTAATAAATACTTTGATGATGTTGATATGAACCAAAGTACTCCCCCACACTTTTGTTTGCTTCCAACACCAAGAAATACAGAGAAAGGATGAAAAATGTCTTCAGCCAAAAAGAATTTAGCATATTTGAAATGACAAGTGCGAAATATAGTAAGATTAATTTAAAATAAATGCTTTAAAAACAATATTATTTTGTGATTTTAGAATCACATCATGCCTATCGATTCTTTTCAAGTTGCCTCTTGATTTCAGCAATCTAGCCTATTTATTTTGTGGGCAGAAAAAGAATTCACTGACACCTTGCAACATCCAAAAATAAAAAGTAATTGAAAACAACCAAAAAGTAGAAGTCTCTGAAGGAGCAAAAGTCCCTAGGTGTGGACTCTGTCTAGAGGAGTAAAGCTAGTGAGTAACCCAGTCAAGGACCAGCTTAGAAAATCAGTCAAGTTTTGCAAAGTCAAATACATGAAGGCCAGAGAAGAGTAAAAATAGATGGTAAATGCAGATTCTTTTACACAGAGCAGGTAAAATAATGAGAAATCAGTGTGAATTTCATAATTGAAGACTGAGGTATTTTCTATCAATAGGCCAAGGTAAAAATAGCATTTTAGAAGGTGTTTGCCAATGAGAACATGGAGCAGCAAGAAATATCTTAGGTGACCTTGGAGAAAGTTAAGCTTCCCATTAGATAGCCAATCTTTTCCCAGAGATGTGCTGGCTAAAACAATATAAAGAATAGTAGTATGTCCTAAAACATATAATTTAACTATCACCCAACAAAGAGGTTTGCTGCCAAACAGTTTTCTGGTGCAAATATCCCATACCCACTTGACATGGTAAACCCCATTTGAATCAGAGAAGAACTACTTTCTGCAGACAAAGGAATCCTTGAACATTAGGAGTCAAACATTAAAGAAAGATAAAGAAGGCCTGGCTGCTGTGGCTCAGTAGATTTAGTGCCAGCCAGCAAAACAACAGCTCACTAGTTTGATTCCCCGTCAGGGCATATGCCTGGGTTGTGGGCCAGGTCTCCAGTAGAAGGCACGTGAGAGTCAACCACACATGGATGTTTCTCTCCCTCTCTTTCTTCCTCCTTTCCCTTCTCTGTAAAAATAGGTAAATAAAATCTCTTTTAAAAAACACTTTTAAAAACAAAGAAAAGAAAGATAAGGAGGTAGATAACCGCAGTTACCTCACAAACTTACTCATTTATTGTGCAATGTGGAATGGGCCAAGCATTGAATTAGATACTTCTACATATTTCCTCTTCTTATTTAGTCTTCATAAAACCCTCCTAAAGTGATCTTTCATTTTGCAGATGAGGGAAATAAACACCATCAGATTCATTAATATTCGTATGAGTTTACAGAGCTAATGAGGATAATTTCTATGATTCAAACTCACACCTATAAACTACAAAATTCATCAACCCATGCCGAAAGAAAAAACCATACTCACATCCATTTTGTATTTACATAAAATGAACCCCTGGTTACATCCTATTAGCATTTCCTTCATTTAGCATTGCCTACATATAGCATCATAAATATTAAGCCTGATAGAAAATGTAACAAGGACAAAAAGTTTTACATTTTAAATATTAAATAGGGAGAAAAATTACTTTGATTTTCAATAAGTGATAAATTTGCTGTAAGCCAAAGTCTTGCCACAGGATTAAAAATTGATTTAGCCTTCCAAAATATCTGACCTTCAGTTAACTCATAAAGGTAAGTAGAAAAGTAAACAGAAATGCCACAGCACATCAAAATATGTTATAAAAACTGGGCCAGTTTTTATCGGACATGGGAAAAACACCTACCTGTGGATAAATCTAAAATGTTAATATATGTATTTTTCATTTTATTTTTAGTCTTGTTGTGTTTGTCTTCATTTTCATTTTTATTTCTACTTTATACAAACCTTGCTGTCCATATTTCTGTCCCCTGAGTCCATAAAGCTCATTTCCACTTTGGCCTTTGCATTTGTTGTACTTGCTTATATTCTTCCCCCAATAATTTGCATGACTGATTCCTTTTCATCTGTCCATTTCAACCTAAATGTTGCCTCTCATTTTCATTATCACTTCCTGAAAGATACTTCCACTGAACATCTTAGCTAAAGTAGCACCCTCCCCACCCTTCTAAACTCTATAAGATATGGAATTAGATTATTCGATTATTTTTGTGTTTATTTTCTTCTTCCAGACAGTAACATGCAAGCTTCCTGAGGAATTTTTTCCCCGCTATGGGACCATGACCTAGTACAATGCCCTATACATATATTTATGACCTGAGTGACAGATTATTAAAGTCATCCATTTCAAGGTTATTCAATTTTTTGCTATTTTATGATAACTGTGTGTTCTGGAAGCCTTAAAACATATTGAAAATGGCTTTATTATCTTCACTTAAAAAATTTCTAATAAACCAAACTAAAGGCAAGTTTTTAGAGAAAAGCAATAAATATACAAAGTCTGTCTGGAAAAAGTCCAGCCACTGCTAATATGAAAACAGTTTGCACAACATTGATGTAACCTGGAATCCAAGGAGAGTGGACTGGAATATATATGCATGAACAATGACAACTTCACTGTACTAGTCAGTGTGGGTGTTAGACACCATTGAGTGGGCATGTATATGTCCTGTGTGGCTATCACATTCAAAATGACTGAATGAGTAGAGCAATGAATCTGAATCGAATTTTACATTAAATTTGAACATTACTCTGCAGAAACTATTCAGATGATTCAGGCTTTCAGGGATGGTGCAATGAGTGTAGCACAAATAAAAATGTGGCACAAACACTTCAAAGGTGGTTGAGAATCTCTTGTGTGATCCACATTCTGTAAGGTTTGTAACAAGCAGAACACCTAAGAATGTTGGACATGTATGGACTGCAATCAAGAAAGACTGGCAACTGACAGTGAGAGACCTAGAAGATGATCTAGGGATTCCAAAAATGACTATGTCTGAGATTTTGACATAGGATCTTGGCATGAAATGTGTCATGGCAAAATTTGTTCTGCAGCTTCTGCTACCAGAGCAGAAGGAGCATCATGCTGCAGTTGATAATGACTTGATTCAAACTGCTACCAATGAACCAGATTTCCTCAAGAAGGTCTTAACTGGAGATGAATGGTGGGTCTATGGCTATGATCCAGAAACAAAAGGCCCAGTCGTCCCTCTGAAAGTTGCCTGGTTCTCAACCCAGAAGAAGGCCAGCAAAGTCTCAGCAAGATCAAGACCATGTTAACTGTTTTTTTGATTGGGAAGGTGTTGTCCACCATGAGTATGCCCCTCCAGGCCAAACAATTAATAAGGAGTGCTACCTCAATGTTCTTCATTGGTTGAGAGATGCAATACAACAAAAATGGCCACAGCTCTGGAAAACTAATGATTGGCAGCTTCATCACTGCAACACGTCCACTCATGCACCAGTAGAGAGTTTTTTGGTAAAACTTCAAATCACCCAGAAGACTCAGCCCCCCTACAACCCATATTTAGCACCCTGTGACTTCTGGCTTTTCCCAAAATTAAAATCACCTTTGAAAGGGAAGAGATTTCAGACTGTCAATGAGATTCAGAAAAATACAATGGGGCAGCTGATGACAATTCCAACAAAGGATTTTGCAGAGTGTTTTGAACAGTGGAAGAGATGTTGAGAGAACTGCATGAGGTCCCAAGGTGCCTACTTTGAATGAGACTGAGGCGTCATTGTCTTATGTACAATGTTTGTTCTATCTTGTATCTTCTCCAATAAATGTCTTTTTCATATAACATGGCTGGACACTGTCTGGGCAGACCTC
>PVKM010043472.1:0-12504 GCA_004027735.1 Carollia perspicillata | reverse complement strand
TGCAGGCTGGTGCTCGACCCACTGAGCCACACCAGCCAGGGCCCAGTCCGTATTTTTAAAGTAATGAGAACAGCGGTAGCCCCTCCTCACTCATAATCCACTTGCCTTTCCATCAGACAAATCCACTTTTCTTTTTTCTACTGTTACCTTAACTCGGTGTTTTATTTTGACGTATGAAAATTTATTTTCAGGATAGAAAAGGTTATTCATGAGAGCAAAGAGCAACTCTCATCTCTGAATATCATAGCTTAATTAGGTGTTATTCTTTTCACGTCCCTTTTTTTTATGGATCTAGAACAGTCTAAGCTCTCGATAGTTCGGTTGGCATGAGAGTAAACCAGCCTCGGAATGAGCTTAGGATGGAAGTCACCAACTGGAGAGTCAGAGTCGCAGACCCTGCTTACACCGCTCACGGTCTGCTTTCTCATGGAATAGGGTTAAAAGAGAAGAAAGTTGGGAGAAGACCCAGAATACATCGTGAAATGTCAAAATAAAAATACAATGGCAAACGATAGAACATCTTAACCCAGTCTCTAATTAAGACGAATCTTTAATGGAGTTTTAAATTTTAGATTCCTAATAAATTTAGTTTTTGAGGCCGTGAAAAATCTAGAGTACATAGAAATTCAGGTGTTTCCTACAGGTGTACTTGAGATGATTTTTGCTACGCTTATTTAAATATAAGATGTTCTTAGCTTATGACAGCAACTGAATAATTATTACTGTTTTAGACGCTAACTAAGAGACATGTCTCAGAATGATTTCAGAACAAAGGGGTTGAGAGAACATGTTTAAGGCCCCTCGTAAGACGTTTTCCTTAATTTAAGGGCCTGTGAGTGTGCAGTTGAAAACGATCTGCTTTCATCAGCAGTTTAAAAATGGTCGGTGCTCAGAAAATATGGAGGCTTTCTGATAATTTTTTCAAAACAGTAATTGAAAATATTATGTACCACTTTTTTTCTCAATATTATTTTCATAGCTTTTACTTTATCTTAATGTTGTCATAGTTTTTCTCTGCATTAGGGAAAAGTACGAAATTAATAGAGTTCTAAGATCACTTGATTTGCCCTAATTCAATCTTAATTTTTTGTGATGTTAACTATTTTCGAAGACAGCAGAAGTTTTACTATCTGGATTCCACATAGTTTGTGTGTCATTAGTATTACTTCAGAGTTAACTTTCAGGCCCTTATTTGGAAAGTTATTTATCTAGCCCTGATTTATTCTCTTTCCCTTTCAAGTAAAGCAGCACCGACCGTACGGTGTGGGAACTGAAGGAAGGAAAGCGGAAACCGTGGAGACACAGGAGGAGTTAGTGGGTGTTGTCTGTAGGAGTGATTTGCTGTCACAGCTCTCTGTTTGCCAGCCTTACAGTTCCCCTGGCGGTGTGTGTGGTCCTCCGGTGGAGTATGTGCTTGGAGAACTGGAAGCAGCTCCATGTTGTTCGGCCATTGGGTGCCCGTAGGGGTGGCAGGAGACAGGCCAGAGAAGATCCAGAAAATTCAGGGTCTTTCATGTCCTGCCAGGAGATGTGGGCCTTGATCCTGAGTCTGGGAGGAACCTTTGCAGGACCTAACGCAGGGACGTAACCAAAGCCCCTCTGGAAGCTCAGGCTGACAACACCTCGGGGAGTGGGTTGGAGGGGGCTGTGACAGAAGTGAGGGGACCCCTTAGGAGGCATCTGCGTAATTGCTGTGAGGAGTGAAGTCTGAGCTGGCACAGTGACAGCTGTCGGGCGGGGCTGGAGAGAGGTTTGAGAGATATCGGGCACAGTCTCCGTTCGGATGCGGAGAGGGAACGAGAGAGCGGAGACTGGCCTGACCCCCGTGCGCCCGCTCAGGTGGTTGGGTGGAGGGTGGAGGAAGGCACCACAGGGAAAGGAGCCGACTTGCGGGGAGAGTGCTGTCTAGGAGCTGTATGTGAGGGGTTTTCCATACCCGGTTAGGGTGAGAATAGCAGAAAACCGAGAGCAAGGCTAGAAAGAAGCCCATGAAATTACTGAACAGCTGGAGTAGGCAGAGACAAACCTGAAATGAAAAGCCAGGAGAGGGATGAATTTCGAAAGAGAACAATGCTAATGCTGCCAAGACTCAAAATGAGCACAGAAAATCGTACACTGAATTTGGCAGTGTGAGGCCATCCGGAGCGGTTTCCCTGTAGCGGCGCTGGGTAGGATCCAGGTTGTAGGGACCACGGGGCACACCGGCAGTGCAGGCCATTTACAGAATGGGCGGCTGTGACGGGAAGCAGCAGGGCATTGGTCGGAGGAGAGGACGGGGGCTCAGAGGAAGAAGGAGGGTGTCGTCTTTTTGATGGGAAGGATTCCAGCACACACAAGGAGTCGACCAGGGAGGAGGGACTAGGTGGGAGGACCCTCTTCCTCCAAGACCACAGTCCCGCCTTAATGGTGTGAAAAAATGCAGAGGTATTGAGGCTAGTTTGAATTTAACATCTCAATTTAAATAATGTTACAGCTGACTGGTTTTGATTTGGGAAAGTTGTATGCAGTTTTCTGAAATCCTGCATTTACATGAAAGCAACACTGAATCCATTTCTAATTAAAAATAAACTACAACATTTGTAGAAATTTACTGCAAATGCTTTATTTTTAAGGAGCTATTTATCCAAATGCCAAGGTAATGGAGGCATGTGGGTCATACCAAAAAGTCCCCAAACTTCCATTTTGGATTTTTACGTGTTTTTCAAGAGCAGATAGAATAAGCGCATGTATAATGAAGTGAAATTGTGTGCGTGGAGGAGAAACCTACCTACCTCTATTCCGTTTAATTAGGACCACAGAACAGGGTCAGCTCTCAAATGTAATTTGAATAAACAAATTTTTAAAAGTCACTTCGTCCTCGGAGGAAAGTGGAAACAACCTTTGGAATTTTATTTTAAAATATCTTTGTTTTAACTGTTTTATTTTGATGATTACACACAAGAGTGAAAAAATCACAAGCATTTCTTTTTCTTATGTAATAAATTTGGGCTGCTACACATTTAATAACATTATAACATAGTATGTTTGCCAAATAAGAGACTTTTGCTAGTTTTTCTTAGCCTCCTAGTGTCACTCTTTTTAGTTCCTATTAAATGTGCTTTTACTATCTTGAACAAAAACAGGCACAATAATTTAACTAATCCACAAGTAAATAATTTCCGTTCAGAGTCAGGTATGGTGAGGAAGCCAGTGTTATTGGGATGCGTCCCCCATGAAATTAGGAGCTGTGTCTTCTTCTAGCACTTTGCTCTGATCCCAGGGAAGAGCTGCCTCGTGCAGAGAATGTAGCATCGGTCACACCCAGACGGACCTCTGCCCTGATAGTGCGTCTGGAGCAGCCCAGGGGAGGTCTCCTGGAGCTGCAGACCACTCCTTGGGACCCTTCCAGACTGGCCATGCCCTTTAGGGTATGGTAGCTGGGGGAGGGAAAAGGGCTTAGGGGCTAGAACTTCGTAGAAGGATTGAGTCAGTGGAAGAAGATAAGAATTAAGACTTGAAGCTCATTAGCAAACACCTGTAAAATATTCTTTTAACATGTTTATGGGTTATATTAAATGCAGGAGTTCACATTTCCTCTCTTAAGGTCTCAACCCTCCATATCTAGGTATTTTTATATATAGAACTTGTCAATGTGTTAGAACCACTTTAATAAACACTTAGAAGCCCTGAAGTTGAGGGTTGCCAGTCTTTAATAGACTATATTTATGCAAAACATAGGCCTTAAAGTATCGTTCATGCTCTGAAAGGTGGAATTCTTTCTTATCACCATTCAGGAAAAAAATACTCTTAAGTTATCTTTTCAGGAGAGAAGAGAGCCAGAAAGTGTGGTCAGTTGGACTCGGGCCTGTGTGTCCTGCCTCAAGTCCTGTCTCCGAGTTCTCTCTGTCCTGCAGCGGCTCTCACGGGCCTCACTTTCTAACGCTCAGAAAAAGGGTTTTGGATACAATGGTATTTGAGGTTCCTTCTGTGAGTCCATTAAATGTACAGATATTACTTCTAGTGTTTGTATTATTTATAATTATGACAGGCAGAGTGTTCACCTTCGCTTTATTACAGTTTTCAATTCATACTTCTGAGGCTTCACATTTATATTAGTAAAAACCCTGCCACCATTTATTTCTGTGTAACTGAGTAACTCCTGACTTTTTTTCTATAATTAAATGAAAAAAGTTAATAGGCTCTGTATTCTACTGGCAGTCTAACAAATCCACCTTACCGTCCTTTTTTTCTTTTTTTAGATGTTATTTATTTGTTTTTAGAGAGAGGGGAAGGGAGGGAGAAAAACATCAACATATGGTTGCCTCTCACATGGCCCCTACTGAGGGCCTGGCCTGCAGCCCAGGCATGTTCCCTGACTGGGAATCGAACTGGTGACCCTTTGGTTCGCAGCTGGCCCTCAATCCACTGAACTGTACCAGCCAGGGCAGTTTACCCTCTTATCCCAGTAACCTCTAAAGAATAAATATTCAAAGACCTCTTAGTAAGTCTGTTGTCTGTTAATGAATGGTCCACTTCCTGTGGATTAAGGGTCAGGGAATGTCCTATTGAATGACTGTATAGGATCTGCATATCTGTAAATGTTTAATCACATGGATTTCTTTATTTATTCTTAGAGGGGAAAGGAGAGAGAGGGGGAGGAGAGGAATATCTATCGGGGTGCCTCTTGAACTTAACCTGGACCAGGGACCAGGCATGTGCCCTGACCAGAAATCCAGCCGGCAACCTTTTGCTTTGTGGGAAGGACACCCAACCCACTGAGCTGTACCGGTCACGGTTGTCACATGGGTTATGAAACACTAGAGATTTTCTTTTAGTTTCTGTTTCCCTCCTGTGTATTTCTTCTCAGAAATGATGCATTCATTTGGACTCTGCTTATCGTATCAAAATATTATAGCCAACACCCTAAAACCACTGTTTGTATTAATGTAAAACCTAGAGTGCCCTTTGGACTCGGTTGCCATCGGGTGAAACTGTGGGCCTGTCTGTCTCCTTAGCATCCCTCAGTGCTTGGTTTTCATTACATCGCTTTTATTTGAAGCCTGTGTGAAACCACTAGGTTTTTTTCTGTCACCATCTTGTGTCCCAAAACTTTTTCAGTGATTGAATTGGGCATTTTACTTGTTTTTATCACAAATAAACGTTTCCACTGTAGTAGAGAGTTATAATGCTGGTGCGGAACTAAGGGAAGAGAGAGAGGAAAAAGGATAAGATTCTGGACAACAGATTATCAGGAAACGGGACGAGGGAATGCCACTTTGAATGTTGCCCAGACCATTTCCCAGAAGGTCCCTTGTTCCCCCTTGCCCTTCCACAGCTCGAGCTGATTTGCTGAGAAGGCAGCGTGGGCGTGCTGTCCTGGGGGGCGGGAAAGGGGTGTGAGATAGCAGTGGTTTCTCAGAGCACCAGATGTCTCTGCCTGGTGGCTTCTGGGAAGCATTTGTCCTCAAGACAGTCCGGATGGGCTCCGTGCTGAAGGGACTAATGTCACAGTGTGGTTACTTGGCAAGTAGTACTCACCATTCCTGGGTAAGGGAGAGTTGACTATGCGTTTTTCTAGTTTTTGCAGCTGCTGATTTACAAGTCATTTATTTATTCACTGTGTTAGACGGTGTTAATTTTCAAGCTTTTGTAGTATTTTGCTTTGGATAAGAAATATACATGTAAACATAGGATAGTAGTAGTATTGTATAAATCGTACCATTGAATCTTTAGATGCCTTCATAAGGAGAATGCTACCTTTTAAATCTGTTTTTGTTAACCTGTTTTAGTCCGGCTCTTTAGCAAAAGCTGTGAGTAAAGTTATTTTGAAATGTTTGTTTCCTTATGCATAGATTGGATGTTACAGAGTCCCAGATCATAATTATAATATGCCAGCTTCTCACAGGAACCCTGGGGCCTTGGTTCTGGAACGTCACGGTAACTGCTAGAACATTCATGCTGTCCAATGACCAATGGGGTGAACTCAGTAAAGACAGCACCTTTGTCATGCACAGACCAATGAAATCAAACAAGAACAGCAAAAGTCTTTTTGGTGGTATTTCACAGACAAGCAGGTTATTAGAAAACAAATAATTTTAATATGTAATAGGGCAATAAAAATCCACCCTATTTAACAGAGTTTTTTAAAATGATATTTTGATGATTTGATGCTAAAAACCATTCCCATTGACCTACTATACCTAACATCATTTTTGCTCTTTGTAATATTTTTTAAACAAATACCTTTCCACCATTAAATATAATGTTTTTGGTATTTATATTTTGAAAACAGAATAAAGCAAGCAGAGTTTTCCTTAGGTAAGTGGAGGGGTTTTTTTTAATAGTCATGTAGAAAAGATTCTGTTTATTCTCTTAACTTCTTAAAGCGATGTAGTACTAGTTCTTCTGCCTCTGTTTTCAGGGTTTTCTTTTTTAAAGTAATGCTAGAAGCTGTTCCTACTTCTATTATGGTTTCTGTTTTCCTCTCTTATTTGTGCTTTTAAAACTAAGTATTCTTAACTTTCCTGTTACTATAGTCATCCTTTGATTGCCTTCTTTTTCAGGTTTTTAAAAATTGAAAACATATTTCTGTAATGCTAAGAGTAAGTCATGTATCTTTGTCTTCGTGTATTAGAAGTGTGATTTTTGACCTCACAACTTTTAAACTTTCAAAATTTATTAGGAAATGGTTTCCCAGTAGACTAGCCCTGACTCCTTCACACTTTAGTATGAAAAAGTTTATTTACAAGAAAAATAGAGCTTAGATTCTGTTTATTTTGCAGCTAGGCAGTGTTGGAAAACTGTTCAAGTGGACACCCAACAGATGATTCTAGCAATACAAGGCTGCATTCAGTTTCCCAAATTGAGTCCTCGTGCCCCAGAATGCTTCAGTAATCTGATAGCAATACTGAGTCTCTGGTAGCAGAGCTCTCTCTGAAAGGCATATCTTTGCATTGTAAATCCAGTTGTTCAGTGGCAGTAACAATGGCTTTGGGGACAAAGTAATAGTGAGGGATCTTCTGCAATTTTTTTCCCCAAAATAAATTTGGCATGTGGAGAATACTGAGTACTATAGGCATGTTTTAGGAACAAAAGTAAAGCCATTTTCCTTTGCCTTTACAAAGCGTTTGCATACTTACCTGTGGAACCCCTGTCTGGAGTGGAATCATGTGCGTAGTGCAGGGTGCGCTCGCTGTACATCAGCGGCCCTTGACCGTGAGCCCGTCTTGGTGCTGTGCCAAAGGCCTGATGCTGCACGCTCACTGCAGCTGTCCACATTGTTTCACCAAAGGTCATTTCCACCACTATTCCTAAGGAAATGAATGGTCAAGATATTGACCACATTATTTACTTTCTTATCTGTGATAACAAAGCACCCTGAATTTATGGAGCCCTTCCTATTAAAATTTTTGTAGCAACTAATGCATTTGAATTTTAACATCACAAAAAATGTTTTTTTCTCCAGATATACTTGTCTTCTTCACGTTCACCAGTTGCTGCTAACTTGCAAAGATTTGCTTTTAATATTTGTCGCCTTAACGGATTTGGTCATTAAAGTGAAATTGTCAGATGTGCCTTTTTTAAAAAAAAAAACAAAATTCAGGAGGACAATAGCTTCACAAAGAGTGATTATTTCTAATTTGTTTCCAAATTAATTTAATTATTAGCATCTAACCTTTCTATGTCAGCTATTGCCTATCGAGTTCTACATTTTAGGGAAATTATGTTAGAATATGAGAAGCATCATCCTGGAACATACAGACATCTTAGTGATAGCAAGTTAGAAACACACGACAATGTCCGTCTCCGCTGATCAGTGGACACAGATTAGAAGAGCTTAGGAACACCGTGTAGGAACAACACTTACCGTCTCTGTCATGGGCCCTTGGAAAAGTCACTGAGCCTGTCTGACTCAGTTTCTCGTCTATAGAACGGTGGTAATAGGTCCTTCCTCTTCGGAAAGTTTTGAAGATTGAGTCAAACATGTAACATAGTAACTACAGTGGCTGGTATATAATATGTGGCCATTATCACTATTAGTAACTTTAAGACCTGTATTAGTGACTCCCAATAGTTTCCAGATTTCTTCCGGAATTGATTTTGCTAGTTTGAGTGGAAGAATATGTCTGGGATCCCTTTATTGAACCCCAAGCCTATTGCTAAATGAGGGACTCCTTTCTAATCTTGTTTCCAGGCTATCAGAATAGGCTGCCTCTTAAATGTGAGACCTAAACCTCGGCTCCTTTAGGAGGGCTTACTCTGGTCTGGCCTTCGGCTGTTTTCCTCTTCTTACCCAGAGTCGCCAGCTGGGTTGGGGGTTTTTTGTGTCTTCAGAGATAATCTAAAGGTCCATGTAGTCATTCACATGGTAAATAATACTGTTTTAAATAATTCAGCTCTGACCTCAAAAATGGATGCTTAGACTCTGCACATGGCACTTGAATTTAAAACGCTCGTAGCTGTCACTCAGTTGTACAGGCGACGATATTTAACACTAATCGAAGCTTCCCATGCCCAGTCTGCCCCTTATCAAGGGCAGGAAATAAAATATTGGAAGGCAGTGTATTGAATTTCCAGCTGATCTCTATTCTGGTCTGCCAGTGTTCACCCCACCTGTGGTATTTCTGGTGGAGTGTGTAATGCACGCCATATGCTGATTATACATAAGTTCCCTAGGACTTCAGGTCCGTATATTAATAATTGCAGATCTAGAAATAGCAGTCTAGTCTTTGAATAGGATTCCAGACATCTTCCATGACTTTTTAAACAAAATGCTTCTTTTGGAGTAATAGCTCACGAGTCAAACTGAAAGCAGGGCTTCTTTGCCATCGTGAATGTCGCCCCGGTGCGTTTTGCATTAACCAAGCTCTGGCCCCACCAAACACAGCATAGTTATGTTTGCTATGTATAGTTTAACTGCACAATTTGTGTTTGCAAGTTAACTGCAAGTGTACCTTTGAAATGCATATGACATAAAAAAAATTCTGGGAAAACACGATGAACAGGTTTATCCACTCTCCCAGAATGTCGTTTTAACCCCTTCACACCCCTCAGTTAATACTGAGTCTTACTGGAATTCAGACCGAATGCATGTGGTAGGTATCCCAGCTCGGGGCTTTGTAAAGGTCTTTTGTGTCTTCTGTCCTCTTTTACATTTATCCAAGGTACAAATAATTGCATGAGGTTCCCTCCATTTTTGGTTTGTAATTCTATACTTCTGGCCCTTCCCCTCCCAAAAGGCTACTTCACATGTCCAGCACAATGTTGTAAGATGTCTGCCCTCCTCCACCCAAGACAGAGTCGATCATCCTTGACACCTGCTCAGTCTCCTGAGTCTGCTACTGGGTGTAATTTCCCCTGTTGGCAACACCACTCACCAGGTCAGCACTACAGATTCTCTTCAGCCTAATTCAGGCCATTTCCCCCCAAATGTGTATATCACTGTATGTTTGCAGTATAATCTTATTTAAGAAAACATTCGTGAGCAAACGAATACCAAGTTTTTTTGGTGGCGAGAGACTGGTTTCAACCTGCTTACTTATGACAGGCGGGCGAGCTTCCGAATCTTCGGCTCATGTTGTAGACTGTTTTCAGCGTGGGTTTCAGAGGTGAGAGCTCTGCTCTGGGAGTTGAACCCCCTGCTGTTGTCGATATCTATTTTTTCTTAGACTTTTTAAAAACGTACTCTCTTAACAGATAAATTATTCACTTCGTTTAAAAACTGACACTGTCAAAAAGGCAATGCGGGTAAACAGTCCCCTCCCGCCCTCATCTCCCAGCCGTCCAGTCCCCGCACTGGCCTCGCCACTACGTCACCACTGTGCTCAGTGTGTGTGCGTCCTTCCAGAAATTTGTTGTGCGATTAATGGCAGAAATGAAAATGGAATGTTATTTTTCTTTTTTATACAAAAAGTAACATACACATTCTAGAACATGCTTTTTACCTAAAAGATCTTTTATGTGTTTCCGTATCACTGTGTACGGAGCTGCCCACTCTTTTTCTCAAAGCTACCAAATATTTCGTTACATCAGAGTACCATAATGTCTGCAGCCATGCCCTCATTCATGATTTCTGTGTTATGAATAATGCTGTAATGAATAACCTGTGCAGACTCTTGGCGCAAGCACGTCTGCAGGATAAATCCTCGGAATTAGAAGGCATTTGTATCCAGTACCCTGAGAAGGACACCTCCAGTTTCTGTCGAGTGCCGGCAGGAAAGAGACCCCCCCGTGCGCTTTGCTCTTCAGTCTTACTGCCCACCCTCTTCCTCCCAGACTTTCGACTTCGACTTCCCCTGCCCTGTTTGTACACCAGGTGTGTCTCTCGCGGACCATAAGGTCATTTCCAGCTGCCTCAAAGCTAACAACTCTTGGCTGCTTTCCTTATCTTCTTTCCAGAAAGTTTAGGGTGGTTGAACTATCAAGTTTAAGAATTTGCGGACTGGGTGGAACTTTTTCCACACCTGCAGCCCAGGAGGCATTGGATGGACCCATCTCCAGGGCTGTACGCTTTGCAGGGTCTCAGCGATTCTGTCACTGCAGTGACAGCTCACCAGCTTTCCCACGGGACAGCAGAGCACTTGTCTCAAGGTCTCATGTTGCAGAGCGGCACAGTGCGACGCAGTCCTCTGCTGGACACTCAGCATTTAAGACACCTCTGTTTTGGGTTTTGCCGTTTTGTTTTCGTTTTTTGGTTGGAAAGGTTAAGCTATCGGTTCAGCCCAAAACTTGAGTCAGAAATCTTTTTTTGAAAGGAGGGGTTTTTATTGCTCTGTGAAATTCCTCGATTTCAATGAAAAGGCTCTGGATTTTGTTTGGTTTTATCATAACAAATGTTTGACACCCCCTTTTCCCCCTCCTCGACATTTGAGGTTTTTTCTATTGTGCATGATAGAGGGATGCTGCTAAGCTTGCGACTAATTAACGTGAAATTGTTTTGAGTAATTCTGCTTTTTTGGCTTTTTGTACCTAATCAGAATTGATGTGACTGAAGTGCAAATCTTCATAATAATCATGCATTTGCTGGCAGTGATTGGAGGACCACCTTTCTGGCAATCTATGGTAATTCCGTTCACATCGTGTACCCCCGTAATGCATGTTGTCTTCCGCTTGTGTTTCTAACGCGAGAGAATCAGGTCGAAGGGCGATGTGTAAAATGATTTTATTCTCTGGAAACGAAAAGTCTCAGCAAGAGTTGGACACAAACTCCCTTCAGGGCCTGGCCAATCTCACTCCTTGAGCTCCGCGGGACACGTGGGTGCCCTCCGGGGCTTGTTTTGAGGGCCACGGGAACAATTGTTGGTCATTCCGTTCCACAGCTGAGGAGACAGCAAGTAGTGTGTGTGGAGTTAATGACCAGATTAAATCAGACCTTTTTCAAACAACTCTTTCTTTTTTTTTTGAGTAAAAAATTTAGGGTAGTACATTAACCCTGGCCCCAAGACAGAAGAAATGCTTATTGAAGTCGGTGCTGTAGGGTCTTTTTTAACCAGCCAGGACCTTGATTTTCAACCTGACCTAACGTATAGTCACCCCTACAATCACAAGTCCCTTTCCAGAGACCTCTGAAGGGGACCGTGACATGTGTGACGTGGAGGCCGAGAGCCCAGGCTCGGGAGCCAGCCCGCCCGAGGTTGCTCCAGGCCGTCCTGTCTGCGGAGGTTCCTCCCCTGTGAACTGAGGCTGGTGCTGGTGCCCATCTCATCGGGTTATTTTGAGGAGCCAATGAGTGGGTGTGTGCACAGCACCGAGGACAGCGCCCGGCACACAGTAAACCCGCTGGCCTCCGTCCTCACCATTGGGATGCGTCCTTCCGGCTTTGAGCTGACGTAGTGCGTACTCTGGTCCACTTCCTGCTGATCACTCCCATCACCCGTTCAGAAGACAGTTACCTGTAATTCACTGGGTGTCGTCTTACCAAAAAGACACACTACTCCTAAGTGAACGAAATTCTTAAAAATCAGATTAATTTCAGGGTATAAGGGAAGCTCACTGAGCAGGAGCTTTTCCCTTACCTGAGTCACTTTAGGATGGTCAACTAGACCCTGGAAGAGTCCTAAGTATTTATTACCAGAACTCGTTTAAGGCCCTTTACCCTTAGACAGGTGGGGGTAGTGTTGTGAGCAGGGAGATGCAGGAACAGAAATAATCCATTGTCAACCAGGCAAATTTTCAAACTGTTCAGTCATGTACATAATATCATTCAGATTCACATTAGTCTCAAAAGCCAGGAGGGTCTCCAGTGCTGGTGAAATCTGAGATCTGTAGATTTCACTGAAGAATTTTACTACTTTTGTTCTCCACTAGCTGTGTACACACACACACACGAGTATACACATATATAAAAGACACACACATAGTTTTATATACATACTATATAATATGTATACAATAGTTTTATATACATATGTGTACATGTAATTTATATAACTGCATTTGTGTGTGTGTTTATGTAATTTATATAACTGCATTTTTAAAACAATTTAGCCATAGAGGAAGGAGAGGTTTTTATTTTCCTAAAACTAG
>PVKM010043471.1:0-12539 GCA_004027735.1 Carollia perspicillata | reverse complement strand
TGGAAAATAATTCATTTATAACAAAATTAAGAAAACATAATATAATTGGAAATCAAGAAACACAGCTTGTTTATGGTTATCTCTAGTCTACATCGAGGGACAAGTGTATGACATGTTTTGGCCCTCAAGGCGAAAGGCATTCTATACATTCTAGGCATTGTTGGGGGTGGGGGTGCAATATTTTTTCTCTAGAGCAGGGTTCTCAGTTTGGAAGTACATTGGAATCCCCTTCTTTTAAAGATCTTGGTGCTAGACCCCTGAGATTCTGACATCATTGCTCTGGGTCTAACTCTGCTATTTCACAAGCTCACCAGGTGATTGCATAACGCATAGATGAGGCTGAGGCCACCGTCTTATGGCTTCTTAATAATACCTGATATTATTTGCTAAATGCTTAGCTATGACCCAAGTAAAGATATGTTTCTAAATTTTAGTTTTAAAGTCCTCCCATCTCTGGGTTTAAGCAATTAAGATTATAACCAATTAAGATGATAACCCAGACAATCCACTAAGACCTTGTCATTGGATTGGCTATAATCTTCACCTCCTTCTAGGTTTGTTGCATAGACAATGGATTTAAGAGATTTAAAGAAATGATGTTGTTTAAAAAGTTTTCAGAATAATTTCCCACAGGAGAGCAAATTTACCTTAGAAGTATAAATTCATACTATAACTGGTTTGCAGATTCAAAATCAGGGACTTTTGTAAGAGCTTTATAAAGAAAGACTTTTCATCTCTTTATAAAGTGACGGAATAATATACCAATTGTGGATTTTAGATTGATTTTTACTTTCTGTGTTTGTGAGGGTTTTTTTTTTTTGTTTTTACAATGACTACATATAGCTTTTATCAGAAAATATACATGCTATTTTTAAATAAAAATTTACATTTATGTAACTACAACTCTAAAAATATGCAGAAAAAAATACATTTGTTAATAGTTGCTGCCAGATGGTTGGGATTATGGGAAGTTCATTTTTTCCCTCTTACTGTGTTTTTACGTTTTCCAAGTTTTCTGGCATAATCATGTATTACTTCTATAAAGGAAAAAGATACTATTTAAACTAAAAATTTATAATGGGCTTATATGAATCATCCAAATACTATTAATAGCTTTCATTTTATAAAACCAAGACAACAATATAAGTAGTATTCTGCCTAAAAAGAATCTTATTTTATATTTTTATTCGATTTACATTTTTTACCATTTAAATAATTGTTTAATTCTCAAGGTGGAGGATAATCTGTCTATCTTGATATTTTTATGCAAGAAGTATTATGGTGCGCTCTCTTGGTGTTTTAATTTCCTTTCTATTTGTTCCCCCCTCCCTTTCTTCAAGCCTCTTCTTCAAAGGAAGAGGAGCTGCTAAGTGACTGGGGAAAGTCAGGCTTTAAGTGGATTCAGGTCCTGGGCAGCAGCCTCACGAACCTGAACTCTTCCCCGCTACCGTAACCCCCACTGCTGCCTCCCGGACTGGTTGACAGTGGATGTCTTCTGTGGTGTTTGGTGTTAGTGATGCACAAGCAAGCTGGGACAGGGGACAAGCCCACTTGTCTGCTCTGTGAGTGCCTGGGTGGCTGCCTAGGCAGCTTGTGGTCCTTTGTATGCTTAGTCTCTTTATTGACCCATTTTTGTCCCAGGGGTTCCCATGGCTTAAGCCTCATTTTGGCCTGATTTCAATCCATATTTGCTAGTGCACCTTCACCAGGGCATCCTGTATGCTGAGATCTACTGGTCTTCCAGTAATGAGGCTGCCCCTGTGATATCTGTATAGGCATCAGTGGTTTGTGTTTATGGGCTATTGGAGCAAAATCAGGAAGGGGAATAGAACATGGAGCAGAGGAAGGGTCAGTTGTTGGTTTACTCCCACCTCACACATGCAGCAGCACCCTGTAAGCATTTATTGGGTGTCTACCATGTGTAAAGCACTTTGGAGGAGACAAAGTACTCAAAGAGTTCACAGTCTAAAGTGTGAGTAAGTGCCTGTGGGGGTGAGCATGTGTGCATGTCTGTGCCTGTGTGTCATTTAAACCTGCACCCAACTAAATACAAAGCAACGTGGTGAGTTCTAGAAAGGATATCAGCAAAGAGCGAGGAATGCTGAGGTAAGGGAGGCCTTGACTCTTCCACTCCTTAGCTGATGTCAGACCTCCATTTTCATTAGGAAATTTGGCAACTGTGCTTGGGAGCATGTTTTGGAGAGGTATGTGTCAACACATCAAGAGATTTGGATATCAACCTGTTTTGCCACTAACTAGCTGGGACACTTTTTTTCCTATAGGTCCCATTTTCCTTTTTTTTTTTTTGGTAACAGAAGATGTTGGAATCAGCTTTCCATAGTTCCATTAAAGAATCTTATGATTTCTTTCCTCCAGTAGATGGACAATGAACTCTAACTGGCAGTCTCTTGTATTACCATTCACAGCACATACTATCTTTGAGTCAAAAGACACCTTAGAAGTCATCTGGAACAACTCTTAATTTACAGAGAAGGAAACCATCATCCAGAAGGATAAATGTTTTATCCAAGGTCAGGGCCATTACTGGCACCTAGGTTTCTGCACTTTTGTGCAGGTGAATTACCCGAAGGCAGGTGTTGGACCAGGAGGATAGAATTCGGTTAAGAGTTGCTGGATTAAATGCCCAGTAGAATTAGACTCAGCATAATCAGCATAAATCAAATGCAGGCAATCCAAGGGGATCTCAGGTGAGATAATTCCCTTCGGCAATAAACTGGACATTCTTGGCACCAGGTTGGAAACGTGATTGGGGAAATAGCTCTGCCCCCTTCTTTCGGTGTCCCAGAAATGTCACCTTTCTCAGGAATGCAATTAACTGGGTGTTCAGAAACATTAAAAAGGGTGTGAAATAGACTACTAGGTGCTGAAAATTTTCCTTTATTTGTTTCAGAATAAATAGCATGTTCACAGCACTCTATTATTATTACTATTTGAACTTGGTGTTCTCTAACTCTTGGCTTGTTTCTTGACTTTGTCAGTAACTTCCAGGTAAAAGTCAAGGACAGGGGCAATGCATGTGAATTGCTCCAAGCCATGTGGCATGCTGGAAAAATATAGGAACAGAGCTATCAAATGAAGTTCTAGTTTAAAATGGATTAATTCTAGCAAAGAACAATTTGTTCAAATATTTAACGAGTCTAGGCACCAAATTCACTCTTGTGCCCTCCGACTTTGTTCTCAGCCGGCCTCCTCCTTGTCCGCATCCAAGAACAGCAGGGACAGCTGTGGTAGTAAACAGGGTGTGACTTTGGCTATGGGGCTCAGATGCCACACACTAGATTTTCTCTCTCTCATGGTGGCATTTGAGGTTGAGATTCACACGTTGGCTTTGCTCCTGGGCAGCTGGGAGGTTGTGTAGGGTCACAAGGCTTCTTACATGGTGCCTTGCTTTCCCTTCCCAGTGGTCTCATTTCCTTTTAGGGTAGAACTGATGCATCTCCCTTCTCCCTGGGGATGTCTCAGAATTTTCCGAATGACCAGATGGGGTTTTCCCTTGGACTGAAGTGGCATTTGGGGGATGTCTTCTATGCGGGAAAATCCATCATCAACTCCGTGGCAGATTTTCCTATTATTAGGTAGATTTTCTGAGTCTATATTTGTGTGGTTTAGGGGTGCATGCGCATGTGTACACACGCACAATGCAAGAGGTTTTCTGCTGTTTCTTTTTACTTTTAACCTGTTAGGCATTTTTTTCTTCACTTGACAAAGATAGACTCAGCGCCTGCTCTGTGCCAGGCACTAACTCTGTATTGACAAGATGTGCGGTTAGTTACGTGACTTCGGAATCTGGCGGCAGCGCTTTGGAGTAGCTCCCTCTGAGATAATTAACTTTAAATAAAAATAAGCCAGGAATCAAGTAGTCATCATTTTAAAGAGTCATGAAAGGAAGTGAAAAATTTATAATGTCTAGGTACTATTGCCAGCACGAGCTTCCTTAGTTATGTGATCATGTGTTAATTAATGCAGCTGATTTTTCCCTCGGAGGAGAGGAACTCTTTGGCTTGTGAAGAGGGGCCTGATTTGTGTGGTGCTGCAGGAACAACAGAGTACACCGATCCCGTCAGAAAAACAGCAGGCGCGTTGTAAAGATGTTTCAAGTCCAGCAGATCCTGTAACTTTCATACTTGAATTCTATCAATAGATTAAAAAATAATTTGCTTCTGTGTTTGGGTACTCCTCTCAGCAAATGTGGGAGATAAAAAAATTAATTTTTCCTATAGATGCAAAAATCTTCAATTTGCAGCCCGTCCAAAGCCGTGACTTTGTCAGTTAATCCCTCCGTCCATATAACCCAAATTTGGTTACCCTCCTGGGGGCAATGTTTGCTCCTCGAGGAACTTATTTTTCCTTCAAAGAATGGTGAATCAAGAGACCAGCTGTTCTCGATGAAGACTCAGATGTGGACCAAGATTATTATATATCTCATCCTTGCTACATATGAAACTTTTCACACAGAAATTTGTTTTAAAAAGTCATAATCACATGACATTATTACCTTAACACTGATTTGAAGAAAAGAGAAACATGTAACACTGTTTAACAGACAAGCTGAATGGGAAGTGCCATCTTGGAGATGCCGTAGTGGGCCAAATCCAAATACCGTCAAAGAGAGTTTTGAAGAAAATGTTTTAGTGAATCTGTACAGACACATCAAAAAATAGACTGAGGGGAAACTAGTTAAGTAAGGTATGAATATAAAATTATCATATAAAACAGCACCGATTAAGCACATGTTCACCTCTGCATGCTCAGTTTTAGTAATTAAATCAAGTAAACATCTACTTTCTTAGTAATTGTCAGAAAAAAAACTGTCTTGTTGAGGTTTTGTGCTTCTCTTCCTGGAAATAGGTAATAGGTTGGATGGAAATTAATTTGCCAGCAGTGGGCTAGATAGAGACTTGAAATTTTAAACCACTTGCCTTCTGAGAATCATTTTGTCTCAGTTTTTAAACAGCGTGTGCTTGGGACTCCCAGTGTTCTTGACGTGACCTACTGAGACCAGGACGTGGAATCCTTACCCACGAGGCTTTGGGAGCCATTCTAAAGGAATTACAATCTAAGAGTGATTTTCTTTTTGACCATGAGGCAATCAGAAGGACAGCGCTCTCAGAGGCAGCAGGGCAGAGGTCAGGGTCTTCAGATTATTAGAGAACCAAACATAATGCTCTTCACCTGAAGGTCAGTGGATATCTTACTAAATTTTCTATAAAATTACAACTTTAAGCAACAAATCTTAAACTAAAAAGGCAGTAAAATGCATAATCTCACTGCCTTTTCAAATAAACTAGCTTCAGTTTTCTGGGTTTATTTGTTATACAAAATAATAAATGTAATCATAAGAGTTTATATTTTTTCTATTAATTCTGTGGCAAACACTTTCTTTTTAATGATTATATTGTATTCTCGTAATTTCTTAACTATTTTTGTTACTGGCAATAAAAACTGTTTCTAATTTTTGCTGCCATGAATAACATTACAATACCTATTTGTATGATTATAACTTCTTTTTTTAGTGGAGAGATTATTCCTCTAGGGAGAAATTGCCAGGAGTGAGATTACATGGTCAACGCCTCTGAATATTTTTATGGCTCTGAGATGTGTTGCCAAATTGCTTGCTAAAAGAGTTGTACCAAATGCAAGTTGGCTCTTAATTAAAGGTCAGATTTATTTTGATACAAGATCAACATATGTGTTACATTAAACTGAAGCACTTATTAACTGGTAAGAAACAACACCTATCATTTCTTAACATATAAAATAAGAACATAATGCAGGAATCATGCCCAAGTCTGTCATACTGTGAGTGGGCCAGGCAATCACAAATCTCACTTCTGTTCCTTTTAGTCATAACTGCAAAGTAAATCCCTTCTTCCAGAAGATACATTTTGGACAATCTGAGGCCTAAGACCCAGATATGAAATTTCAATTCTCTTTTTGCCTTGGTACAAATGGGAGGGTTGAGGCCATATATATATATATTTTGTGTATACTCACTGTGAGCTTGATTTTACTTTGTAACCTCCTTCATTTGAGGGAATTAAGAATGAAGATTATAGCTGGTTTCCAAACTCCAGGCAGTCAGATTCTGGTGTATAGTTTAAAAATACTGCACACAAAGGGTTTCTTCTGCAAAATGCCAGAGTTGCATAATTTTGTTATTCTTGGTTTGGCAGATACATTTCATGAAAGGGCTAAAGTGAATCCATAAAAGCACCCAGGGAAACTGGAGCCACAGGTGACCTATGAGAGAATGGATCCTTTTCAAGACATGGATTTAATTCAGCTGAGCTATCACAGGATCTGAGATTTAGTGTTTCAAAAATTGCTCCAGGATGTCTTGGTCTCAGCAAAGGTGACTGAATCTCTTCCTCTCTTCCTTCTCCAATATTCTGCATTCATTCTAGGGGTTGTTGTCTCATACATGACTTCCCTGTGCTGAGCACTGATTTAACCTTCCTTGAAGATCAGGACATCTATTTTCCTAATGTAATGGCCACCTCTTTTTTTTTTTTAAATAATCTCCAGATGCATCTTTATGGATCACTAGAAAAGATGACTTCATTTCTCAAATGACACACATTGTGGCATTCACAGCAGCCAGAGGGACCTTACCAGGTGGAGTTTTAAATGCTGGGGAGATACCAAAGGCACTGGAAAAGAGAACAGGAGGGTGGATGCGATAACCCATATTTTCCTGTTGCTGCTCTGGTCTGGGGAGCCCGCATGGGGGATGGGCACTCACCTTACTCACTATCATTAGTGAGTAAAGGGGCTCCAGAGCGCAGGGGTTTGGGCATGTGCTCTAGAGCCAGAAAGATGTGGAGATTGTGTCCCTCTCCATCACTTCATAACTCTGAGACTTTGGTCAAGACCTTTAACTTCTCTAACCTTGGATTTACCTTCTATACAATGGAGTTAATGCCTACTTTCCATAGAATTCGATGAAAACTTTTCTTTCAGATCTTACTCCTGATGGTGGCTCCTGATTGCTGGTAAGCAAAGATATCTGAGGTTTGAGAAAAACATGACTTTGTATTTTCCTCTGATTTTACATCTGGTATTATGGACTCAATGAAAAAACTCCTTCTATATATAAAATATTTAGCACATTTGCCGGATACGAAGTTAAATGTAAAATTTAATTTTATTTCTACAAAAGAGCAATAAACAGCTAAAAATAAAAATGAAGAACTATTTAGAAGAGCGTTTAAAAACAATATACAAATAAATATAACAAAAGATATGTAAATTCTACACTGAAAAGTTAAAAACATTGCATCAATGTTCATTGTTTGGGAGATTTATTATTGTTAAGATGTCAGTTTGTCCCAAATTGAACTATATATTTAGTGAAGACATGTATGGAGAAAAATGAGCTTCCACTCCAGTCTCATATTATATACAAACATTAATAAAGATGAGTCAAAGCTCCTAACATAAAAGCTAAAATTCTAAAAGTTCCTAAAAATTTTGGAGAATATATTGAGAGATTAGAGTTGGTGACAATTTATTAGAAAAAAATAAATTTACTAGAAAAAATAAAATAAAAAATAAATAAAATAATTTTTGCACACAAAAAATATAACTGTAAAGATAAAATTTGGTAAGTTGGATTTCATCAAAATTATCTGCTCATCAAAAGACACTCTTAAGAAAATGAATAGACAAGCCATGGACTGGGAGAAGATATTTGTAATACATAAATCTGACATACATATTTACATGCTTGTAATACATAGATCTGGATTTGTGTACAGAATATATATAAAGAACTTCTACAAATCAATAAAAAAAACAAGAAACCCAATATATAGAAATGGGTAAAAGATTTGAATAGACATCTCACAAAAGAAGATACATGAGTGATCAATTAACACATGAAAAGATGGTGAAACACCATTCATCAAGGAAAGGCAAATTAAAATGGCAATGTGATATTAAGACACACCTGCTAAAATGTTTAAAATTAAGAAGATTGTCAATACCAAATGGGGGTGAGGATGTGGAGCAACTGGAACTCACATGCATTGCTAGTGAGTATAAAATGGAGCAGATACTTTGAGAAAAAGTTTTGCAGCTTTTTATGATGTTAAACACATACCTACCCAATGAGCCAGCAATTAGGCATTAACTGAAGAGAAATGAAAACATTCACTGACCCTAACCTAGAAACAATCCACGTGTCCAACTATAGAAAAGTGGATAAACAAATTATGATATATTCATACAAAAGGATACTTTCCAATAATAAAAAAAGAATGAAATACTGATATAGACAATAGTATGGATGACTATCAAAAACTATCATGTTGAACAAAAGTCAGACACCAAAGCGAACCTACTCTATGATTGTATCTATGTAAAGTTTAAGAACAGACTAGACTAATCTATGGTCATAGAAATCAAAACAATGGTTGCCTGTGGATGTGGGTGAGATTGGAGGAAGCACAAGGGAAATTTCAGTGGTAATTTATATTTAAGATCTGTTCACTTAATAAAAAGTTTACTTTAGTAAATGTAATGAATGCATCTGAGTCCAGTCAGGCTGGGAAAACCAAATGAAAGCAGCTTAATTTATTTTGCTTCTATTTGAAATTCAAAAACTATATCACTGACTCGAATATTTTCTCTCTCGTACAAACTATTTGGTACATCTTTGCAGTTTCAAGTGGTAGAGAGCATGATTTTACTCAAATAATTTCAGTCCTTGAAATTTAGAAAAGGGACAGAAGATACTATTTCACAATTCTATAAATATAGGAAGAGCAAAGGAAGAGCAGACAACTATGGTTTACGTTTTCACTAATTTCCAGAAAGTAGATTTAATTACATGAAGTTTATAGCACCTCTAGTACTCTCGTCGTGCCTTTGAATGCTATATACTTAATGGAACTATGCTTCTTCTAGACTCAGCAGGACTAAAAGTCAGGGGAAAGGGTGTGTTGTGATTGATAGAAAAGCAAGAGTTCTTTCCCTAAACACTGATATTTTTAGAAGTGAAAATACCTGAGTGAATGATGAATGAGGCATTTTTGGAGGCCCACCAATTGACCTGTGAGCTGGACCCCTGAAATCAGAGGCTCTGTACCCCCACCCCTGCCCCATCCTTGAATTATACAGTCCACCCACCATTTCCCATGAAGAGCTGTTGCAAAGACACAGCCTTGACAGAGCACTGTGTTGCTGAGACCATCTGGACAGTAAAAACGACTGAACCTGGTTAAGGCCTCCATATAAGCTTTTAAGATTCTGACAGGTGGGTGCAGAGACCAACTCTACTTGTAATGCTTAAGGCTTGTCCATAAGTTCCCTTGATTATTAAACCTGCCAACTACCTAGCTTGTACTAAAATGTGTGTAGAAAGCAGGTATTTGTGATCAGTTTTTCGTGCAGTGCCTGCTTTGTATGGAAATTGGAGGAGAATGTCAGGAACCGCTATGCCTGGTTTCAGAAGCTGTAACCCCCCATGGCTAAGGCTGAGTAAAAAGACTTTGGGACCATAAGCCACTAAGGAGATAAAGCTTATCTTCCCAGCTGGGGCACCACCTCTGCCCCCTGCTTGGCCCCGGTTGGATGATTGGTTAGCCAATGACGGGTAGGATTCCTCAAGGGAGGGATGACCTAAGACAGGCATATCGAGAAGGGGGCCATCAGGGAAGGACTTGGGGGACTATAGAAAAAGGGGGTGATGGACTCTTACCCCTTGGCTTTGACATAGCCTGAGTCCTCATTCTGTCTGTGAGAAGTCTCCTAATCTCTTGGCTGCCTTACTTCCCCTGCCTGATTTAAGTCTGAAACAATGCTGGATGGTGGTGCAGCCCTGGGCAGTAATGGGCAGTTCCCCAGGGCAATCAGGCCTAAGAAAGAATGCATAAAATCCTGTGAAACCTGCTTTGCTAAGAATGTTCTCAATTTTCTGATAAGGATCCAAAGATAAAATGAGTTTGTTTCCCACAGTTTTATGGCCTTTTTTGCTAACTGACCCTGACTCAGAATAAGCCCTCATAGTTCTTTGAATGTTATCTGTTTGATCATTACTGCCTGACAGTGATTGAAGAGCTTTTCCTCTATTCACATGCAAATTGAATCCAATAAAAGCCCATTGAGGAACAAGCTTCAGGCCCTTCTCCTTTGAGAGATTAGCCACCTTTCCTCCCCAAGGAGATCATGTCTTGGTAGACTTATCCTCACCAGTGATGGCCAGCAGGGCTCTGTGGGACAAACCTCCTCCACAGGAGAACCCATATTCAGTGATTAACATTGCCAAAAAATGCAGGTAACTAGCATTGTTCAAATAAGAGTGGTGTTTTTTCTCTTTTGTGGTATTTTAGACTTCTGTTGGCCTAAAATTTCATTTTATTGGGAACACACTTTCTACCTGGTCTTTCTTGACAAGGTTTTTTTCCCCATTTTAAACATTTCTAAATAAAATTCTGCATTTCAAGAGTGAACAATAAAAAACAAAAACAAAACTTGCTACCTACCAATCTGGGCTGGTCTGCCTCTTTCTTGGTTCTCTTCCTGCCCCCGGGGGATGGGGGTCAAAGGGTGGGGGCAATTAAAGGTTTCATCTGGTGAGAACTTCTGGGGTTGAAAACCAACACACATGCTGAGATTATGTAAATAAATGCAATGTAGTCTAAAATGAGCTTTTTTTTAAAAAACAAAAAAGGACTTAGTTTTCTTCTTTTTTACACACTCATCTGCTAATGGACATTTGAGCTGCTTCCATATCTTGGTGATTGTAAATAATGGTGCAAAGAACATAGAGGTGCCTATGTTCTTTTGAATTTTTTTTGGGGGGGGTTCCTTTAGATATATTCCCAGAAATGGGGTAGCTGGGTCAAAAGGCAGATTCATTTTTTAATTTTTTGAGGTTTCTCCATACTGCTTCCATAGTGGTTGCACCAATCTGCATTCTCACCAAGAGTGCAAAAGGGTTCCCCTTTACTCTTCATGGCAATATGGAGAGACCTGGAGAACATTATGCTAACTGAAATAAGCCAGTCAGAGAAAGACAAATACCATATGATTTCACTCATATGTAGAATCTAAAGAACAAACTGAACTAACAAAGAAGATGGGGACAGACTCATAGAGAGCAGGATGACAGCTAAGGGGGCGGGGATGTTAGGGGTGGAGGGATTAAGCAAAAGGAGAAAGGACTCGTGGACATAGATAACAGTGTGGTGATTTCTGGGAAGAGGGAGATATAAAGAGACTAAATGGTAATGGAAAAAATAGAATAAAAATACAAATAAAAAAGATTTAGATTCTGTTGTTGCCTCATAGAAGTATAAATTATATATTATAAATTATGTCTTCTTTGTATATATCCAGTTTCTGAAGTCTTGTTTTTCCTCTTGCTCAGAGGCAACTTTCTAGGTACTGGGGGTGGGCTGAACTGAAAAATGGAACATGAGCAGGATTCCTCTTCTATGTCTTATTTACCAGGTGTTTTAAAAATCTGATCGCCTTTGGTAGAAGCATGGTATTACTTAATCTGTGCATTACTTAATCAGACAGCGACTCTTCTTTTAAATAAATAGATTATTTTTTGTAAAAGCACCTTTAAGTTTACAGAAAAATTGTGAAAAATGTACAGAGTCCCCAAATTTGCTTCTCCTTCCCCTCCTCCCCACTTCCCCTATTATAGATACCTTGCATTAGTGTAGTACAATTGTTACAATTGATGAGCCAGTGTTGATGCATTATTAATTAAAGTCTGTGTTTACATTAGGATTTACTCACTGTATATTCTGTGGGTTTTGATTAATTTTGAATGACATGTATCTACTTGTACATATCACATGGGATAGTTTCACTGCCCTAAAAGTCTTCTGTGCTTTGCCTGTTCCTCTATCTCTCCCTGACCTTAACTATCCCCATAGTCTTCTCTTTTCCAGAATGTTGATAGTTTGAATCATAGAGTATGTAGCCTTTCAAACTGGCTTCTTTCACTTAGCAATATGCATTTATGATTCTCTCATGCCTTTAGTGTCTTGATGGTTCATTTAATTTTGTTTCTCAATGATATGTCATTGTATGAATGTACCACAACTTGCTTATCCATTCTTCTATTAAAGGACATCTTGGTTGCTTCCAATTTTTGCGATTATGAATAAAGCTGCTATAAATATTCACTAGTAGGTTTTTGAAATAATATATTTTATTGATTATGCCATTACAGTTATCCCATTCCCCCTCTTCATTCCCCTCCGCCCTGCACACCCCCTCCCACCCACATTCCCCCCCTTTAGTTCATGTTCATGTGTCATAAGTTCTTTAGCTTCTACATTTCCCACGCTACTCTTGCCCTCCCCTTGTCTATTTTCTCCCCACCGTCTATGCTACTTATTCTCTGTACCTTCTTTCCCACTTTCCTCCTCCCACTCCCCTGTTGCTAACCCTCCATATGACCTCCATTTCTGTGGCTCCACTCCTGTTTTAGCTGTCTGCTTAGTTTGCTTTTGTTTTTGATGTGGATGTTAATAACTGTGAGTTTGCTATCATTTCAC
>PVKM010043470.1:0-12548 GCA_004027735.1 Carollia perspicillata | reverse complement strand
GACAGCCAGTTGGTGACCCTTGGTTCGCTCCCTCTGCTGTGCTTCTGAGGCCCTGCAGATGTGGGAAGAGGCAGGGGCCTCTCTGCTGTAGCCCTCAGGGGCTCAAAGGACACAGTCTAGGTGACCATGTCCCCCAGCAGCTGATGCAGCCATTGTGCCACAGATGCAGCACAAGGGAGGCGCACCCTGAGACCCCACGGTTCTGGGCTCCATTTACTACCAGAAGTAAATACACCACAAGTAACAAATCAGACAAGGAAACCTAATACGTAAAACAGGTGGAAGGAAGGCTCTGGATGAATCAGGGCCGAGGGCCTCAGAGCCTTGCCCACTTGCCTCTCAATTGGCAGAGATGCCCCCGAGAATCCTTTCAGAACTTCTGGGGTTCTGAGAAGTCCATCTGAGAAGCCCCTGGGCCACAGGAGGGTGACAGAATGGTACAGAAGCCTTATTATATTAGACATACCTTAAAAACACCTGGGGAAGTTGAGCCCAGGAAAAAAAAGGAGTTGGGGGAAGGAGGATATGGTGGTTCAGGAGTTAAGGGTACACCAGCACCATAGCAGAAAACCTGAAATCTCTACAGCTTACCCCACAGTAGTGTATTCACTACTGACCTCAAGTCCAAGCAGACTGGGGGAGCCTGGACGCCCTGCAGGGGACCTCCGCTGTCAGGGCAGCTGCCAGCTGCCATCTTCAACACAGCTTTCAAAGTGCCCCTGGGCACCAACTTCCAGCTGAAGCCAAGGGAAGAGAGAGCAGAGACTCTTGCAGCAGGTTTTTATGGGCCAGGCCTGGAACCAGGGTACACACATCAGTTCTAACTCATTCCATGGCCCCCATCACACAGCCACATCTAACCGCAGGGGCAGCTGGCAGACACGGGCCAGTGTGTCCCAGGCAGGCATGGGGAAGAGAGACCATGCTGATGTTGGGGGAACCACAAAGGGCAGAGGTAGGTGCAGGGGTGGAGGTTAAAGGCGACACACGCAGGTTTGACAGAGGAAGGATTTCTAGTATTAGGGCTTCCTAGGAGTATCTGGGCACTTGCTAAAGGACCAGCTGTCACGGGGAGGAAAGAGGAGACTGGTCCTTGGTAGAGTCAGTGGAGTGGCCTTTGGGGTGGGCACTTTCCAACTTCAGGGTTCACAGGTGCTTTTTAAATAACAATGATAATAGTGATGATGCCCCGTCAGCGCCCCTAAGCAAAGCCGCCTCCGAGGTGCGTCCCACACTATCTCCTGGGGGACCCCAGTGGCACTGAGCCCACAGGAGGAACCTGCTAATTGGCATGTCCCCAACTGGCTTCTTCCCCCACCCCACCCAGTGCACTTCCAGGGACCACCACCACATTACCACCTACACCCTAATCCTTGTCTCTGGCAGCCTAAGGCACAGTTCTAGCCCTAGGCCTCCTATAACTAACCATGACCCTGAGCAAGTCCCTCCCCCCACCACCCTCACCAGCCTCTATTACTTAGATGTGTGAAGTCACAAAAGCAGCATCTGCTCTGAATTTGTCACTGAATTGTGGTGAGGATCGTGAGAAAGAAAATGACTGAAAACCTTTTTACAAATGGAAAAGTACAAACCCCTGGGAATGCCACCATACAGAGGGGTCTCCTTCTCAGGGTGGCAGTGGCAACAAATGACCTGCATGTTCTGTTCTGCTCCCCACAGCCATCGACTTTCTGGAGAAGATCCTGACCTTTAACCCCATGGATCGCCTGACAGCGGAGATGGGGCTGCAGCACCCCTACATGAGCCCATACTCATGCCCTGAGGATGAGCCCACCTCACAGCACCCCTTCCACATTGAGGACGAGATTGACGACATCCTGCTGATGGCCGCCAGCCAGAGCCAGCTCTCCAATTGGGACAGGTGTGTTTCCAGAAGTTTCCAGCCCTGGAGTCTAGAACCCACATTCCTGTGATCCTTTTGTGACCTTTCCCCCTGTTTTCCACATTGTATAGCCCAGGGGTGCTTTCTCCAACTTACCTCCCTGCCTTTGTCTCTCCTGTCCCCTGACACACACAGCCTGTCGCTCACGTGTGCACAGGTCAGGGGCTTCCCTTTGTGTAGCACAGCACGGCCAGCTCTCCTCCCCACCTGGTGTACACGGGGCTCGGTGCAGTGTTCCGCAGCATTAGGGAGCGATCAGCTGACTTCTAGCAGGCTGGGAATTTGCCCTGGCAAAGTAAACTGCAGCAACACAAGGCAAGAGAACAGTGCGAAACTTACCGCTGCACCACCCATCGGCGTGTTTGCATCATTTGCACCCCACAGAGTGCCCCTAGGGGAGATGCCGTTATTGGTATTGCCCATTGGCACCCAAGGCGGCTGCAACTCAGAGAGGTTAGAGGGTGGCATTGTGTCACACAGCCCTCATCTGGCCCATCTGGGGTCCTCCCCAATCTGTATTCATGTCAGACACTGCTAAGCAATCACAGGACTCTTTCCTGCTAAACTGGGCTGGGCATCAGAATCCCTCTCAACACAGAGTGTCCAGACGTCACTGCCAATGGATCAGAGTTGGGTGGAAGATACTTTTAAAGAAGATACTTTTAACAGCCTCCACCTGGGCAAGGCACATAATGCTCCCTTAGGCCCTTTCCTATTCTGACGTTCTTAGAGCACACAGCTAAACGTTTAGGAATCACCATCTGCTACTCCTGGGAGGGACAGCTCTAGGTTTAGCAGCTAGGACTCCGAGGGGCCTAAGGGAGAGCCCTGCTGTTGTGGGGATGTGACAGCTAGTTACATATGGGACAGATGAGCAATTCCTCCTTTTCAGTCATTCGATGGGTTTTGGATTAAGAAGACCCACCGATGGCAAGTCAGGGCCACATTGTTAATTACTAGACAGGTGTATTGGTTTGTCCATATCGATTGTTGTTATCAAGAGTTGCCAACAAATGGAGATTAGTGAAGACTCTCTCTTCTGCTACCCCCTGTGCTTGGCCTGCCCTTGACTGTGGTCTCTGCAGCCCCTCCCCCTCCACTCCATAGCATTTGGGCTCAGCGAGGTTCATCCCATGCTAATTGTGGCTTTGGCAGGGGGTTGGTGCCAGGAAAAACTGTAGCAGGGTTTTGGCAGGGGGTTGGTGCCAGGAAAAACTGTAGCAGGGATCAATTCTGACCACTTCTAAACCTGGTACACCTCTGCTCCCAACCTTTCCCATCACACCTGTGTGGGGGAGGTGAACGACAAAGGTGGTGGCAAACCCCCTCCTGCAGGCCCAGCTGCTCTGGACAAACTGCTTAACCTCTGAACACCTGTGTCCTTATCTGAGGCGGTGATAACACTGAGTCCACAGTCCTGGCTGCTATGAGGGCTACAACTTCCATCTGGCTCCTGGCGTGTAGCAGCCAAGGGTTAGGGTCTTCATCAATTCTTCCTGCTGGAAATATTTGCGATTTTGAGGACCCTTGTGGGAGGAGGCTGTGTTCACCACTGGGAGTGTCCCTGACCCTGCTGGTGTCGCTGGGAGGGCAGGCAGTATTGGGGCCTTCCCGTGCCTCTCAAACCAAATGGACTACCCTGCAATCTGTACTTTCACACAGCCAGACCTGCTTGCCCTTGGTGTGTTGGGTTTTCCTGTGTGAGCAGTAGGTCCCTTGTTTCAGGGGCAGCTGGCTGCTGGCGGATGCCTCCTCTGTGCTCTCTGCCTTACCTACCCCTCCCCCCAAAGGTTCTGCAGAGAGCACCTGGCCCAGGGAAGGGAGGGCTCAGCCTGAGCTGACGGCTGGCTCTCCTGCCCGCCTGCCCTTCATTTGCTCTTGGCTGGCTGCCTTCACTTTCTATGGCTGCAGAGCAGTTAACAGAGGGCAGAGTTCCAAGGATGTCTGGCCTCTCCTGAGGAGCCCATAATCTTTCCATAGGCCCCACCTGCTCTGCATCCAGGCATGGTGCTTCGGGGCATCGAACGCAATCCATTAGGGTGGGAGTTCTCAGCCCTGGCTGTACCTTAGAATCACTTGGGGAGGTTTGAAAACCTTGCTGATGCAGGACCCCACCCTAGACCTACTGGATCAAAATTGAGGGGTGTAGGGCAGCCATGGGATGTTATTTGGTATTCCCTCAGGTGTTCTAATCTGAGCCAGGGCTGAGAAGCACTCATTAGGGCCCTGCTACTCAAAGTGCAGTCCCCAGGCCCACAGCATCACTGGGAGCCAACTGGGACTCAGAACCCAAGGCCCCAGCTCGGATCTCCTGCACGGAAATGTTAACCTGGCGATTTACCTGCACATCCGACGTTAAGGGGCACTGCCTAGGTGCATTCACTGGAAAGTAACTTCCATGAGAACAGGGATTTTGTTGTTTTGTTCACTGCGGTGTCTGGTAATGATTAGAACAGTGCCTGGTACAGAGCCCACGCTCAGAAATACTCGCAGGGTATTGAATGAATGTAAAAGGATACAAGGGTTAAGACGAACAGTCCCTCTACCTGAGCCCTGGAAGCTCACCATCACCTTGTCCCATCACCCTTCCACCTTGGAGCGAGGTGGGGACAGGAGCTGGAGGGACTAGGCTGGGGATCTAATCACCGTTCCCTCTGTATCCTTGCAGGTACCCCGTGAGCCTGTCATCCGACCTGGAGTGGCGGCCGGACCGCTGCCTGGACGCCAGCGAGGTGCAGCGCGACCCGCGTGCGGGCTCCGCGCCGCTGGCAGAGGACGTGCAGGTGGACCCGCGCAAGGACTCGCAGAGCAGCTCCGAGCGCTTCCTGGAGCAGTCGCACTCGTCCATGGAGCGCGCCTTCGAGGCCGACTACGGGCACTCCTGCGACTACAAGGTGGGGTCGCCATCCTACCTGGACAAGCTGCTGTGGCGCGACAACAAGCCGCACCACTACTCGGAGCCCAAGCTCATCCTGGACCTATCGCACTGGAAACAGGCGGCCGGCGGGCCCCCGACTGCCGCAGCCGTGGCCGCGGACACCAGGGCACGCGAGGACGAGCAGGCCAGCCTCTTCCTGGAGATCGCGCAGTGGGTCAAGAGCACGCAGGGTGGCCCAGAGCGCACCAGCCCGCCCCCCGAGGGTCCTGAGCACCACCTGTCTGCGTCCCCACCCAGCCACCCTGCCGCCAAAGACGGCGGCGCCAGCCCCCAGTTCGACCTGGACGTGTTCATCTCCCGTGCGCTGAAACTCTGCACCAAGCCCGAAGACCTACCGGACAATAAACTGGGCGACCTCAATGGCACATGCATCTCCGAGCACCCTGGAGATCTCGTGCAGACCGAGGCTTTCTCCAAAGAAAGGTGGTGAGGGCTGAGGGAGCGCTCCGGCACAACCCCCATCCCCACCCGGAAGGGCCACCTAGGAAAGGGAGGAGGCCAGCTCCCTGGCACCTCCACCACCCCATCCGCCCCCTCTGCTGCCTGGGGGTTAGCAGAACACAGGAAGGATCCGAGGAGCGAGAGGAATGTCCATTTCTTAAACTGCCTTAATAACTAGCCTTTAACCTCTGGGAGCAGGTTTGAACAGGAGCCTAGTTTGGGTTGATCACTCTCCCAGCAAAGGGGAGGCCCTTGCATTTTCTCAGTGGTGGCTGCAGGGAAGAAACGTGTCTTAGACCCAGTCCCAGGCCCTGTCTGGGTGGGTAGAGACAGGAATCTTGCAGGCCTGCTGTTGAAACCATCTGGCCCAAACAGCCTCAACTGACAGATGAGGGAAGACAGTGAGAAGCAGAGAAGCAAAGTCTAGCCAGTGCTTGGGCAAGCCTTGAACCGATCTCCCAGCCCTCAGCCAGTGTCTGTCCTCATAGAACGCCTTCCTCTGCGGGGTCGCACTGGTGTTCCAGTCGGAGAAGTTAGTCCGAGAGCATCTTCCCTGACCCTGACCATCTGACCCATGCCATGTTCTTTGATTCGGAACAGTGTTTCTTGTGTTCCAAAATCAAAAACTGAGCCAGGGTCTTTTCCCTCCGCAAGCATATTTTTTTCTGGTGCCTCCAGTGCATAAACATTCTTATTTGCCATGCCTCTGCATTTGCCTCCCCATGCATGATCTGAAATCTTTGTTTAGATCAGGCCAGTTTGGGGTCTGTGGGTAAGAGAACTCATTCTCCTAGGCCTGTGCACCCACCTCCTCCACACTTCTTGAACACTTTTCTGACACAGGCACAGACACAATGACAGCCCTGGTGAGTTGGAAGATAGCAATTCCATGAACCCCTCCAGAGCTCCTCGCACCTAATGAGGTGCTTACCACAGAGCACGTGTGTTAGGAGGGAAGGGTTCAGAAGGGCCCTACCAGACGTCATGAATATTGCCCTTGATTTTGATCATATATTTAGCCCTGGCAAAGAGCAGGCCCCAAAGAAATGCATTGGAGAGCAAGTGGCCTAGGGGACAAGGAATCCAGGAAGGGAGGAAGATGTGAGAGTGAGGTGCCAACAGTAAGGGCACTCAGGAGTCAGGCAGCAGCATGGAGACTGCATGACAACAGAAGGGACTCCAAGCAACCACGCCCCTCCTGGTTTAGGCCAGGATGAGTGCGGAACATGCACACCCAGAGGGGCACCCCCACACCGAGCCTGGGGTGATGGTGTGTGGGCACAGCAGCCCCTCTGCAGAAGCATAGCCCAGGCACCTGGAAGGCTGTGCGATGTCCACCACTGGTGTTCAGCCCCACCCCCACCCCCAACACACCCAAAGATACCCATGGGAAGTCTAGCCACGCTAGGCAGAGGATCCCCCGGTCTTGGTCTTAGCTGTGTCCACCTTCACTGCAACGGCACCTTAAATCTAATCAGCTAACTAGGACTTGTACATTGGAACCTGCAACAGATTAGAAACTTCTATTTAAAAACAGAATTAATCACACCGATTTTTAAATGGAGAATATGTAAATAGGAAGTATTTGGTTCGGTTTTTATTTTGAAGAAAAGGAAATGTACACTGCTCCTCATGTGCCATTTGTCCTCAGAGGGCGGCTTTACATTTTTAGTGAAGGAACAAGCTGCTGACCTTGCCCAGAAGTTCATATATAACTGTTATTACAGAGGAATTGTTATTACTACTCATATTTTAAAAAAATCTATTAAGCATTATTAAACTTGATCCGGACGGGCCAAATAAAGTTTTATTGGAACATGGATTCATTTGTTCACTTACTTATTATCTCATTCATTTATATGTCATCTGATCTTGTCTTTAGCAGTGGATGATTGATCGGAGCCTGGCTGGCTTCTCCCAGCACCCATGAAGGCCAGCCTTGTGAGGGACAGCAGTTGGGGGGGGGGGGCGATGAGAATCTACACAGATTGGTGGTCAGTAAAGTGACTCCAGAATCATCTGGGTCTGGCCTGGTGTTTATACTGTTGACCTCAAACCATATCTAGGAGCCAGCTCCAAACCTTCTGACCAAGGCTGTCCTTTCCTCCAGTCACAGAAGGTGCCAACATCATGAGATTTAGGGATCCAACAACCCGAAAATACCTGTCTGAGCCGCCCCTTACAGAAGCCCGAGATTCCACCCATCTGGTGTTCACCCTTTGGTAATACCTGTGTCTAAACATTAGCCCAAACTTCATTTGTTACTCTGCAAATGTAGATACAGACAATAGAGAGGGTTTTAAAATTCTGTTTCTGTTTAGTTCGACTTCTCTGAGAGACCTTTTGACTAAAGGAACTTTCTACTGTGGAAGTGCATCTAAGCCAAGAGGAGCATCCTGTCAGCCAACTGGGATTCCCTCCAAAGTGTCAGCTGAGAGTAACTATCTCCCAGCTGGGAAGATGTGAATACAGAGAGTGGCCCGGGGCCAGGCCAGAGTCCGGGTGAAATTTTATATTTGAGCAGCCCTGAGGCCTGGGGTTGCTCGAATGTAGGAAACGGGGTTTGAGGCAGAAGGAGTTGAGAAGCCCCAACTGCAAACTGCACCAAAAGGTGTCTCCCCCGACAGGAGCTGCCCAGGGTCACAATTCTCCCAGCAGCAACATGTGACGACACGCGTTATCAACCAGGGAACCTCACCTGAGCTCTGGTGTCCAGAATTTGTATTGGGGATCAGCCATGTCAGACTCTGAGACTGATCTGTGTTACTTGGCTCTGCAGTTCCTCAGAGATCAAAGTGATCCAGCAGGGCCCAGGGCCTCACACTTGCAAAAACACTCTTACCAGGCAGGATATTACAAGGGCTCAGAGGTTATCTCCTGGGAGCCAGTGAAGGGCCAAGCCTCTGAGAGCCGGCCTTCCTTCAGAATGTACAAGGTTTAGGAACGAGGGCCTGCTGAGTTAACGCTCCACTGACTTTGAATACAGTCGTGTCTCCTGTAATTCCAAAGCTGTGTGCAAATTTGTGTCTCTTGTGAACATCATAGCAAAGCTGAGGCAATACAGCTTTGTTATTTGGTAGAATATGCCTACATATTTTTAAGAACATGTGGTATTCTTAAAATATAATAATAAAAATAATAAAAGCACACCTGCTGAGGCAGGTGTTAGGCAATCTCACACCTGAGATGCCTTTCTTACTGAATCATGGTCTGCCCATGAAAGCCAAGCTTGTCCACAGATTTGCAACCTAGCTAGCTCACTGCTCATTTTGTCAGCGTGGTTATTAACCCTGGGGCACCCTCGCCAGTGTGGCTCAGTTGGTTGAGCATCATTCTGTGAAATGAAAGGTCACCAGTGCAATTCCCGGCCAGGGCACATGCCTGGGTTGCGGGTTTGGTCCCCATTGGGGAGCATACGAGAGGCAACCATTCTCTCTCAGATCAATGTTTCTCTCCCTCTCTTTCGCCCCCAATATCTTCTCTCTAAAAATAAATTAATAAAATCTTCAATAACAAAAGGAACATTATCTTTTAAAAAAGAAAATGCTACACTATAAGATCGGATAAATAGTTTAAATAAACAAGATTATACTAATAGTAAATGATGGATCCAGAATACAGACCTACTAACACTTGTAACATTGTGTTCTCTGGGGTTTTTACATTTCTCTACATCAGAAATGTGGAAAACACCCTTCCCAAACCAACAACAAAAATACCAGCCTTTGGAGGACCTGCCCGGCCCCCACCATCCATTCTCTGAGAAGTATGTTCTCTCTCCCACAGGCAAGGCCCCTGCGCCCAGGTTTGTGCCAGGGTGGCCTTCGTCCCTCACACCTCTCACCCCCACCTGAGTGGCTGGACCAGGATGAACACCTGCTCCAAGTTAGACTGATCATAAGAATTCTATCTCCTGGGAACTTAGGTTTATGGTGCAGTGATGCTTGCCAGTCTTTGCTATTGCTTGCACTGAGGACAAGCCAACTTCAGGACTATGGAGTGACCAAGTTTATTGTGTCCTGATTCACAGGCGGAGGAAAATAAAGGGGGGAGAGAGAGAGAGAGACAGAGATAGAGGGAGACTGCCCTAGCGCTCCTTCCTAGTCAGGTTCCTTTCTGTTTGAATGTGTTGCAGGGACCAGGCTGCACCTCCGGCCCCTAGTGCTCATCAGATACCCGCCGAACCTTACTATAACTCCCCTTTATGGGCATCTCCCTTCAGTGGACTCTGTTACTTGCAACCGAGCAGAGCCTGACTCAGCTGCTGACCTGTGGCCTGGCCTGGCCGGCAGGAGCCCTGTGCTGCGCGCCCATACCTGACCTGGATGGGGGAGGAGCTTACCCTTCCCACCCCTGTTGGTATACAGGAACACTTTGCACAGGAAGCTCAGCACAGCAGCCCCTGTGAGCAGTGCTTTGAGAAAAGGGAGGAAGCTGAGTAGTTTCATGAGGTGAAAGGCTCTTGGAAGGATTTAGACAAAAGCCACATCTGGGCCAGAGATGGATGAACCCAACCACAGGAAAGAAATGAATGCCAGGTGGGAGGGGAGGGTGTGGAGGGACCTCAGAGGGCCAACCTCCTCTCCTCCACAGTTCTGCCTGGGGTTGACCGGATCTGGGCAGGGCAGAGGTCAGTCAGTGCCAAGAGAAGTCCCTTTAGTTTAGTACGTCTGACATTCTCACTGAGAACAGACATTCGGAGACCAAGGACACCAGGTTATTGGTGTAATTAGATTTCCATCAAAATCTGTGAACATGAGGGTTTATCCAGCCAATAAATGTCCCCTGACCATAGCAAGGAGAAGAGCCACAGCTGTTTATACCAAATGGATCACATTAAATTAATTACATTGCCACTGGACAGCTCATTCAATGCCCTCAAGGAGTTTAAATACAATCACAGGTATTAGAACAGAAAAAGACATTCTAATGCACCCAACCCCTCACCCTAGAAATAAGGTTGTAAATTCAGAGAGGTCAGGCGGCAAGCTGGTGGCTCCTGACGCATAATCTACTGCTCTTCCTTGAACAGCAGGATGTCTCCTTACCTTGGGACCAGAGGCCTGCACTGTGGTCGACTCTTCAAAAGCCATTTCCAGTAGCCTTTCCCTTGTCTAGCTCCCATCCTAGAGGCTGAGACCCTGAGACCTTGAAATGTCAGAACTGAAATGTCCTGTGTCAAATACACACCAGATTGCGCAGACTTAGTACCCCCCCCAACAAGAATGTAAAATATCTTATTCATAATTATTTATATGGATTACATAGTAAAATTACAGCATTTTGATATCTCATAAAGTAAAATATATTAAAACTAACTTCACCCATCTCTTTTTACTTTTTTTTTAGTGTGCCTGGCTAATACAAAAGTTTTAAATTACACAGGTGACTCACGTTATACTTCTATTTGTCAGCACAGTTCTAGAATGCTATGAGCTGATCAAGGCCTTAAGCCTTTTGGAGTACTATTTTATTTTAGCAAGGTCTTCATCTTCTCAAACTGGAAGAAGTGACCTCCACAGGAGAACTGCAGGCTCCATGCAGTCTTTGTGGGGCAAGCATCTTTCAAGTCAAATAAAATAATAAAAGCATGTGCCTCTTGCCTTAAAGATGGTCTGCAAACCCACTTAAACCGCGCTACCCACAAAAAAGGAAGTGTTTATTAGGCAGATACAACAGAGTCTTTCAAAATCTGAAGGCAAGAAGCAGAATCGAGCTCACATGAAGCCCTTGGGAAGCCAAGAATCGAGATTTCTCTTCTCTTCACCTCCCTTCGTACAGGGTTTTATTATCTCATGTTGGCCCCACTGCTCTCGTGTCGCTTGAAGCCCTGACCCTGGACCTCCTTCTGCTGCATCTGAATTTAGCAAAATCAGTCGCTGAAGTCACCAGAACAGAGCAGAGGATCAAGATGACCTGCTCACCAGGTTACAGGTCATTTCTTCTACCTCCACTGGTGCCAGGCATTGCATTTCACGTCTGGGTCCCATGCCTCTCAGCTGGAGTTTATGCATTAGACTTGACAATGAGACGAGTCTGCCTTGTGCATGCAGAAGACATTTCAGTCTGAATCTGAAAGTGGAAGGAGCTGCTTCCAAAGATGGCCATTGATTTAAAGGGGGGCGAGCCTCCTCACTCTCAGGGAGCTCAGTTTTCTGCTTGCAAAATTAGGTCGAAAGATGGGAAACCTTTATAATAATTCATAATTACAAAGCTCTGCATATATGAAGGATTGTGGAAACAAAATTTAACCCCTTAAAAGAACTCACAGAACCTGGTCAGATAAAAAAGCAGCCATGGCTAGACCCCTCATGACAGTGGCAGCTGCCCCCGCAATGGAGTGAACCAAGCTCCACAGAGAAGACCCTTCCCCCACTCTCCTACTGCAGTCTATCTCAGGCGCCAGCATCTCTCACATCACCCCCATTCCATTACTGAATGCAACCTGGAAGGAACAACACCTTGCACTAGCGTGAGGTCCTTCGCCAGCTTAACTAGGCTGAGAGCAAGGCCCAAGAGAAAGGAACAGAAGTTACAGCAGTTCAAATGAGGTGGGTGGGAAAGTGGTGAGCCTGCAACAGAATAAAGGGTAGTAGGATACGCCACCCTCTTTATGGCCATAAAAAGGCCATTCCTTTTATGCCAAAGGTAAGCCACTGTGGCATACAAATTATTTTGAGCTGAAGGGCATAAAGAAGTAACAAATGCAGGAAGTGCTCTCTCTACCTTTCCCCTTTTCTTTTTAAAGGCAGGATTCAAATTTCCCTCTTACTGGAGACAGGATCTTACCAGCCCAGAGAGAGCACCAGGGGAATCTATGAACAAACCGTACTCCTTAGTTCCCTCCCATACGTTTGCCTTCCCACCGTTTGCCGGAACCTGCTTTCCTCTGTCCCGCCATTTCTCTACAGATGCACTGTCCTCTGTTGAAATTAGGCCAGAGTTCTAAGCCACCACTTTGAGTTACTTTGTGTTAGGTTTTTCCCATAGGGTGTGCTGCACACAGTAGTAAACTGTTTTTCTCATGTTAATCTGTCTTTTTTTAGCATCCTATCTGAAAACCTGAGATTGGGTAGAGGTAAATTTTTGCTCCCTCTATGAGAACCTTCAAAGGAAGAGAGGTGAAAACCAGGTAGAAGAATCACTGGCCACTTGGTGAAGGAGCGGGAGGTTGAACTGGACTGAGACTGGCAGGGGGAATGCCACAGGGGACGGTAGAGAAAGGCCCTCTGGGGAGAGTTTTCCTCTTGGAAGATGATCTGAAAT
>PVKM010043469.1:0-12503 GCA_004027735.1 Carollia perspicillata | reverse complement strand
AAATTCTTGTTTCTTCATTGTTTTCTGGTTGAATGTTTATTTCTTTCTTCTGCTCCAAATCACTGATTTGAGTCTTGGTTTCCTTCCCTTCACTGTTGGCTCCCTGTACATTTTCTTTTATTTCACTTTTCATAGCCTTCACATTTTCCTCTATTTTGTGAGCATACTCAACTATTTCTGTGAGCATCCTGATTACCAGTGTTTTGAACTGTGCAGCTATCTCTTCATCACTTAGTTCTATTTTGCAACTATGATCTGTTCTTTAATATTTTTTGTCTTGGCGGCATGCTTGTTACATAAAAAGGGTCAGAGCCTTAGGTATTTGCCAGGGCCATGCAACCCATGTTGCTGTGTTGTGGCACTGTAGGTGGGGGAGGGGTCTGAGAGGGAACCATGTTGCTTGCTCAGCTCTTTGCTGGCTTTCTGTCACTTCCCACACTACCCACAAACATATTGGGCCTTTCTGGTGCTGATTCCCAGGTGGGTGGGTTTGTGTATATTCTAGGACCCTGTGCATCACCTGATGAACCTTCCTGTGAGGCTGAGAGTTTCTCCTACTACCGCAACCCCACAGGTCTTTTCAGTCAGAGGCTTTGAGGCTTTATTTCCCCACACTGCAACATTGGGTTACTTGGTCTGACTCGCTCCCCAGTTGTTCCTCCCAGTTTATCCTCACTCAAATATGGGGCTGCCTGGTCTGCCAGCTGCTGCCTTGCCAGGAGTGAGTCCTTTCCACCCAGGCTTCCCATCTCCACCCCTCCTACCAGTCTGGATGAATATTTCTTCTTTAACTCTTTGGTTGTTGGACTTTCATACAGTTTTAAATTTGTATAGTTCCTGTTTTTAGCTTTTTAAAAAATTCGTTGTCCTTCTTTTGGTTGTATAAGGAGGCAAAGTGCATCTACCTACACCTCCATCTTGGCTGGAAGTCCATGGTCAGTTATTTTTAGAATGTCCCTTAATTTGGGTTCACCTCACATTTCTTGGGATTAGACTGTGGTTATGTATTTCTTGCAAGAATGTGTGTTTTCTTATAAATGCACTTAATAACTGGTTACCCCAATAAATGCAGTAAATAGCTATTTAATGCATTTAATAAATATGTTCATATATAACTATGTTAATTTTAAAGTTGTGATGGGTATAAATGATATTTTATGAACTTCAGCAACTGAAATGTGGTATGAAAATATCTGTGACTTCATTGGTGGCAAAATCACAAGTACTGCTAATAGGGCTGTGGATTGTTTCCAAGATTTAGATTAGAAGAAAATGCTAAATATCATCAGATAAATAAAGGCTTTTTTCTATCCAACTTCAGAGAACTTCCTGATTTCTGTCTTAGAATGCTATAAGAATTTGGGGACCTCTGGTGAAGGACCCTTCTGTAGAGACACTGAAAACTAAAAACGGTTGAGATGAATGAACCACATGCTACAAGTTGTTATCACAATTGATCTCTTCATTTTTCTCTAGAGACCTTGGGAAATGACCATGGCTGGACAGGCATCCTTTCATGGGATGCTTCCAAAGTCTTCATGTATAAATCTGCAACTGAACAGGGTGACTACAAGATGCCTCAGTGGCTCTGATATACAAAATTTTCTGGTCCTGGAAATGTAAGTCAACTCTTGTTAAAAATAAAAGGGGACTCATATGGGAATGAAATCAGTAAGAAACTTGACATTTTACTACTTTCATGGAATGATTCTTTTGTTTCTGTGTGTATATTTTTTCTTCATATTACAACTCGCATATACAAATATAGCTTCTACATATTTCCATTCTTTGCCTTTGTTATCCTTTGGACAGGAGGCTATCAATACAATGGTTTCCTGAACCAGGTTTTGAGACAGCCAATGTCCAGTGTCAGACATGTATAGGTACCGATTCCTGCAGTTACTATGTTCTAGAAGGCTCTGGTTGCAGCAGCAAGACCTTCATTATAAGTCTGGGCTGAAGTGGAAACTGCCATAGTTAATGAAGTCTTCTTGAATGGCTCTATCATCTCAGAGAAAAAGTGTCATATGCATCATCACCCCCCACAACCAGAGAAGGTAAGCACCTCATTTTATAGAAGAGGAGAGAGACTGCAGCACAAAGGACAGAGTATCGTACTCAATTTTACAGAAAATATCTTAGGCAAAATTAAATTTTAAGTCTGACTCCAGAGCTCTCATTTTTAACTGCTACACTATTCCCTGATGGGTAGGCTTTTTCTAGCCCTACCTGGGGCTTCAATTCCGACAACCAAACTGGTAGCATGACCTCATTAGGCAACGTTTCATGTTTTTATGGAATATAGTCATGAACTTGGTTAAAGGGAAGGGTTCTGGAGTGATGACAGAAGAATAAACAAGGACACCAGGTACAGGCATTCTAATCCAAATATTTCAGCTATCTGGCTTAGGCAAGAGAGTCAGACCTATATGCAAGGTCTAAACAAGAAAGAGTGTCTGGAAGTCATAAGAACATCCTGGATTATGAAGTGGAACACACACACACACAAACTGAATTTCAGTGCACAATTTCATTTCTTATCATTTTGTGTGTTTCCTGTGTTTCAGGGATCTTGTTGACTCATGTTGGCTCCCAGGTATGTGTCTAGGGCTCAAAGATATTTCAAAGAGCTGAAGGTGGAACTTGCTTGTCAATGAGACTGAGGCAGAAGTGCTCACAGCAGGGGAGGGAGACCTCTTCTTTACTCACCATGGGAGACATGGAGACTTTTCTAAATGAGAGCTCCCTATCAAATCAATTTGGTGGCTATGGTTGATAACCCTGTATTTTATAAATGATATTTGCTAATATTGCAGGAGATAGCATAGGAAGAGCTCTGGGACTACACTGCTGTTGTTGGCCAGTGGATAGTGTCCTGGTTGCCAGGCAACATCTTTTAACACTTAAGTAGCAGCTAGGAATGGGCAGCCAGAGGGAAATAAAGGCAGGGCCTTCACTGTTACAATCTAACAAAGAGCTTAATGCAGGAGGCTAAAAGCAAAGCCTCACCCATTGACCCAACAGTCCTGAGCCTGGTTTGATAAGGCTGCCAGGCATTCCAAACAACACAGGTAAACTAAGGGCAGGTGGGAGCCCTTGAAAGTCTGTGTGTATCATTTTTACTAGCTGGGAAGAGGAAAACCTTGAGACTGTGTATTTATTTCAAGGCCTGGAAGAGGGAAGGGGAGGAGTCTTCAGTGCCCAGAGAAAAAGCCCATGAAACAACTTTGCATAATTGTTTGCCCCCTGTCATGTACCCAGAATGAACAAATAGAGTCTGGAGCAAAATAAGGATTCAGGCAAACAGACCCCCATACATATATACATTTGGATAGTCCCCTCCCCCTGGAAGGCTGACACCACCTTGACCTGTCAATCAAAATGTAACTTCTTCACCCTCACTCCACCACCTGTATAAGTCCTCAGAACAAAGGACTTGCTCTCTTCTCTTGGCTCCTTCTGCACATGGCAGCTGAGGTGAGGAGGACCTTGGCCACCCAGCTTCCAGTCATCGTGCTTTTGCCACCCCTGCTCTTGCCACCCATGCTTTTGCTCTTGCACTAGAATTTGACACTAATAAACTTTGTGTGCATGCCAATAGGCTTGCTCGTCTGTAATTCTTTACTGCATCGGCAAACAGAATCAGGGTTTCTCTGGTAACACTTAAAAAGCAGCAGAAGTTAAATGCTCTCACATACACAAATATGGTGATAGATTTGTAAGGTCATAGATATGTTAGTTAACTAGATGGAAAGAATTCCTTCACATTGTATACATATATTAAATCATGATGTACAATTTAAATATCTTGTAATTTCATTTGTAAAGTATACTTCAATGAAGCTAAAAGAAACAGGACTGGTTTAGACCATATGTGCATGCATGCATAAGAAAAAAGGCATATGCGTTTATTGTTGCTGTAAAACAAATTAGCAAAAACTTAGTGGCTTAAAACAAGGTTATTACTTCAAAGTTGCTGTGGGTCAAGAGTTTTGGCACAGCTTAGCTGAATCTTTTACTTAGGTCTTAAAGATTATAACTGAGGTGTCAGCTGAGACTGTGGTTTCATCTAATGCTTGGAGTCCCCTTCCAAGATCACTCAGATTGTTGACCAAATTCAGTTCCTTGCAGCTGTAGAATTCATGGCAAATTTCCTCTACTTTGAGGCTAGCCAGAGCAGGCTTCTCTGACTACATTCGTCTCTGATTTCTAACCTCCCTTTTAAAAGATCACTTGATTAGATCACATTCACCCCTGATAATACCCTGTCATTCACATAAAGTGAACTGATTAGTGACCTTAATTATATCTTCAAAATCTCATACCTTTACCATATTATGTAACTTATTTACAGGAGTGATATTTCATCATATTTGCATGTTCTGCCCACACTCAAGGGGTGGGTGTTACATAGGGCATTTAAACCACGGACAGGAATCTTGGAAACCATCTTATAATTCTGCCTCTTACAACAGAAGGACAAAAACTAAGAAAGAAAAGAATGCAAGATTTTAAATTTCCTAATAAAGGGAGTTGCTGAGTTTTAAGAGGTATATTTAAATACAATAACATGTAGAGCACAGAACTGTCACCTGATGATGTGTTATCTGCTACAGGGAACAGCATAAAACATGAAATTAGTCACTCCCTAACAGGGATTCAAATGCCCACAGATGAAGACAATAATGGGCATTAATTTTTTTTCTTTTCTTTTTTCAGATCGACATAATCACGGAGAAGGGGAAGATGGAGGTAGAATTTTATTTGCGGCTTTGGTAAATGTATAAGGAGCATCCTACTTGTAGTTTTATAGACAACCGAGAGGAATTTGTTCAGACAATGAGATAATCCTTCTAGTGAGACTTAAAGAACACTTACAACTCTTGTGTTATAGATGAGATGAGACATGTTTGGATATTAAGCACCTCTTTCAACATTGTTCATCATCAAACTAGTGGCTTCCTAATTCTTTTCTAATATTTGGCTACAACACTTATAGATCTGACTCTAATATATTTAATTCAGATTACCGTTTTTATCAGCACTTCACCTTTTCCCATATATTGTACATACTTAATCTGTAGGAGACCAATTGTCCTAGTTTACAAAATAATTAGTAACTAACTTTCAAAAGTTGCTTCACTTGCTTTGCAACATCATAGTAAACTTAACAGCCTTATTATTTTTCATAAGGCTCAAAAGGTGATATGTTGAACTTCATCAACTGGAGTGAAAATGGAAAGAAAATTTGACTATATTTCAAGAGCCACTATATTTCTTTAATTGGAGACATATGTACAAATTTATAAAGAGAAGAGAAATTTTGTCAATGATAGTGAAAAAGGTCTCCTGGTGGGGCATATACAACTTTTAGTTAGTCATTTTACCCTATGGATGTGTATTGAAAGAAGCTTCTGGAATGATTTGGAATATTGTCACTTAATTTTGAAAATGCTTTAAAAAAAGAATTTGAATTATAGTAAAGAGCTCTAAGCCAGAGCATAGTCTTATTAAATTGCTTCTCCAGGATAAAGGTTACCCATGCCTAATCATTTCCTAACTGGCACCTCAGTGCAAAGATCTACTGTGTTAAAAGTTCCTGATTCTGTGGGCTTTGCTGAAGCCAGGGAATTTTTTTTTTGGAGGGGAAGGAACAAATTATTACATTGCCTTTTGTATTTATAGTCATACTAACAATCGCAGGCTGATTAAGGCCCATTTATGAATGGAAAAGAAATAAAGGGTATTTGGAAAGGCCATTTTGGCCCTGATTATGCTATCTCTTTTGCTCAGAGTTCCGGCAGATACTTAAAGAGCACCTTCTTCACCATAACGCAATGGTAAATAGTCCCACGTGGTTTGGTTGGAACCCTGGGTATTATGAGTGGATCAGGCAGGTCTGCCTCTTGTCGGATCCAGGCCTTAAGGACTCTTTGTTCTGACTTTGACATCAGTGTGTACTACACGTTCCTCTTGGAGTCTTTTAGGGCACAGTCACCCTCCAAATGGTACCCCTCCACCCAGCAGCCCTCCATGATGCTACCAGCTCACATTTTCTTCCTCCTGATCAAGCATGCCTTCTTGTTAACTTCCAGGTTAGATGTTGGTTTCCATAGCATTAGTGATAATATGTACAGAAAAGTTTGGTTTTCTGGCTTATAATGCTTTGCTCTTAACACCATCTATTCCTGTAAAGCCAGGGAAATTTAGATTTAATACCTAAGAAAATTTACCAACAAGTCAACAGAGACTATCTTTTTGAGTAATGAGTTAGTGATGATTTTTTGTACTTATCTTCATATTTTTCAAGTTTTATATACTGAGGATTTATTGCTTTTGTCATTAGAAAAAGACGGTCACATAAAAAGCATCAAACGTAAGGTGCTGATTCTCCAATTTCTTCGGCATAAGTAGATTCAACTCAAGACGGGGCATGGACAAAGCAAATGGGATTCTTTTGCCACTCTATTTTCCATACCATGTGCCCTTCAAAGCAGGGTCGATCATACTCTTTAAGGTAAGCATCAGTAATTTATGTGTAGCTGTTATTTTAAAAAATATGTGTTTGAGATTTATCTTCAGTTAACACTCTAGGTCTCCAGGAAAATATTTTTAGAAGGTCTTTCCCTCCTTTTGTTGATTTTAAAATATATCAATCTTCACAGGAGAAAAATATCCCTCCTTTCATAAAAAGTCAGGGAAGTGGCTTTAAACCCTTAGAAATGATCCAGTCTAATGTACCTTTCATAACTACTGTTAGGCTGACTCAGACTAATATACTTGAAACTATCACAAATAATGTTAAATTTTAAATCATAATTATATGGCAATGCCATTGATGAATGCTAACCTGAATAAATTGGGTTTTTGACAAATGGTAAAAAGTATAGAGTAGTGTCAGGGATAAATAATGTTTTCACTAAAATGGTGCAACATGTTGGAATTTTGCTTATGAGTATGGAGGAGGGTCTTTCGTGAACATAATGTATGACACAGAAAAGGCTGGAAGGAGACTAAGAGGATAATGTATAAACTGCCTATAGTTTTTAGAACTTTGGGGGGTATTATGCCACAGTGGTGATTATACTTCACTATTACTGATGTGTTTAAAACTTTTCCTAGTCTTTTCATGCCTTCTGGGAGGGCCATCAAAAATTCTAGTTGTTAAAGTTTAATACAAACACACAATTACACATGCACACGTACACACAGAGAGGCACACACAGATCTTAATAAGCATTGTACAATGAAAGTCCCTTTTCAGCCTCCCAAGAAAGTATTTATCCAGCCTATGCTTAACTTTGTCCAAAGATTAAAAGCTCACTATCTTACACGGAACTCCTCTTTACTTAAAAAAATGTTAAGTTTTGCATGTATGTATGTATGTAAGTATTATTAAGTTGATGTGAAGTCCTGGCATTATACACCATTTGTCCTAGCTCTGACCTCAGGAATAAGAGTGGGTAAGTATGATACCTCTTCTGGGCATACTCAACTCTTTGAAGATCAGCATTGTATTCTCCCCAAGCATTCTCTTTATTCAGTAAAACATGAATACTTGCATTAGAGAATAAGACCATTTTAAAATGTTTTATCTAACAATCATTTACAGAAAGTTATTTTACTTCATAAGAGGATCCATAATGGCTCCATATTACAACTATTTGTTGTTTGATTCTATCAAATCTATCTACATGTAGAATATAACCAGTGTACCCAATGTGAGGTTGTACTATACTTCTACTGATGCTGGTGTATCTGTCTGAGGGTGCTGGAAATCATTCTTGCCATACTGAATATCCCTGACCATAGTATTATATTAATATATTAATACCTTCAAAAAAACTCATCTTTAGGACTTGATTTGCTGAATTTATCCTCTAGTAAGAATTTTGTTCCTTTCTAGATATGTGTGTATGTGTGTTCCAAAAACACTTTTGTTATACAGTAACCAGGTATAATAGAAGATAAATTACCTTAAAAATCAAGTGAAGTTTCTACCCTTAAATAAAGTGAAAATGATATTCAGAAGTTTTGATTGTGCCCACCTCCTCCTACTCAGCAGAAAATGACTTGCATTTTCTTTTTTTCAAAAACAGTTTATTTACTTGTTTTTAGATATAGGAGGAGGGAGGGAGAAAGAGAGGGTGAGAAACATTAATGTGAGAGACAAATATCGATCAGTTGTCTCTCGTACATGCTCTAAATAGGGACCAAACCCACAACCCAGGCATATGTCCTGACTGAGAATTGAACTGGTGACTTTTTGCTTTGCCAGATGACACCCAACCAACTGAATCCCACCAGTCAGGGCAACTGATATTTTCTTAAAAACCAATGGACAAAGTTCTTGTAATTGCTGAAGTTGAAAAATGGGATCCTACTAAAAATCAGAGATGTAGACCAAAATTTATTCTAAGTTTATTGCTATCTCCAGTGCCTTTGATAGTGCCTGAAGCATAGTAGGAACTCAATAAACAGTTGCTGAAGTAATGGATAAATAAGAGATACTCATCATCATGCTATTGATAGTACTATAATATCAGATTCCAGAAAATCTCCACCAGTCAACAAAAGTTGAGTGCATGAAGATACAATCAAACAATGGACTATTATGCATATATCAATATTAAGCATAATATTAAGCTTTAACACATTGTCAATATTATGAAAAAGTCAGGAACAGAAAAATGTATATTATAATATTAAGTAAAAAAATCAAAAGTCAAATCACATGTATGTTGGGGCATCACTAATGTTAAAATAAATAAATGTTGGCTCTCATCTCCTCATCCCAACCGCTTAGTCAGGGGAAAAAAAGCAAAAAAAAAAAAGTTTATTTTAAGCAGCAAAAGTAATCGAGTGAAAAAGCCTCCCTTCATAGTATCCCAAGCCATTTCATAAAACCCACCTGAACCACACATTTGATCATGTCTTAATCCTCAAGTGTCTTCCATGAAGCAATGGCCAAGGGAAGCAATTTTTCTTCAACACTCCCAGAATGTCTACACTGATCAAGCCATTGGGGGATGATACTAAATATTGAGTTACTGTACTATTGAGTTACTGAAGCAAGTGCTGTCTTAAATGTTTTGCATCCTTTAATTCTTACAATCATCACTGCAACTGTAACTATTTCCATTTCTACTACCAAGAAAACTGAAAACCTGGGTTTCTTATACAACCAGGATTTGAACCCAGACAGTCAAAATTGAGAAGCCATGTTTTGAAACATCATTAGTACACACCTTTTGTACTAATCCGCCTCTTACATCTGTGGGGGTCAAAAAAAATTGTCTTACTTAGAACCCAAATCCATTCCCCTTGTTATCTTTGTTTTTCTACTGAGCAACCCCTCTCAAGTTTCTCCCCTGGCTTCCCCCAGGTGAGACTTTCTAGAACACACGTGTCTTTGCCTGTAATTACTGCTTACTTGAAATGCATGTGGCATTTTTCATTGTATTATCATTGTCTAGAGAAATATATACTTGGGGCAAAAGGAGTCATACCTGCTTGGGTTTATCTTACCCAGATCTGTTTTTACCTCAACTCAAAAATGACTTCTTGGATCATTCCTTTCTCATCTCAAAATGTAAGTGTTGTGCAGTCTTTGCCACCTTATCTGTTTCTGCCAATTTTCCCTTTATTAACTCATACCATTTCTAGTACCATTACATATACAACATTTCCAAAGACTCCTAAACCCAATTCAATCTACCAATTATACTTTATGTATATGTTCTTTGCCAAATACCCTTCTCTTACACAATAGATTTCATATCTAATCATTACTTCCAAATTCTGCAGAAAATAAAATCTTAGCGCTTTTATCTCTGGTGGGTCCATGAGTAATTTTTACTCAAAATTTTTTTTCTAGAACCTAGTGAGTAGCATTTTAAATAATACAAATAATCACTTAGTTTAAAATTGGAGATTACCTTTTATTTATATAACAATGAGCTCATAAGTGGTAGTAAAAAGAGCCAACAAATAAGTAATATCATATTTTATAGCCTGAAGCATGTTTGTCTCTTTTTCTTATGAAGCTTTCTACTACTAATCTGTATAAGAGTTCTTGCTTATGGGTCATAAAACTATCCAGTAATATGCAGTTCACATAATCCAATGTTAATGCAATGGACAAATCTACAAAGTGAAAATGGCTTATAACAAGTAATTTACAAATTTTATTTGGCCCTAAACTTCTGCAGCAATACCAAAGCTGTTGCCTTGTATGTACAATGGCTTTCCTAGAGAATAAAATTTCAAACCCATGCAAAAAATCCATAATGTTTAAAATAGGCACAAATTATCTTCTTGCATACAAAGCAAGATGTTTTTCTTTAGAAAATAATTGGTGTTTTAAAATTACAGCTCTGAGTTGCTTTGATTGATTTTGCATGAGATGAGTGCAAGTGGACTGGTCTAGTTTCATTAAGGGAATGCATATTTCAGGAACTCTACAGAGCATACTCTCTTTTCCTATGATTAGCTGCCTTGAACAAATTCTTTTCTTTATGTAGAAAAAGTATTCACAAGGTGTTAAAAATACCTCGACAACTAAATACCACACATGATGGTCAATGATGGAGCCAATAAAATGGACAATCAAGTCTAAATATGCTGGATAGTTCACAGATCAAATGACATAGTATATAAACCCATGAACTGGCCATGAGATAATGAGCCAGTGAGACACCAAGGAGTGTTGCTTAAGAGTGATTTCCACTTGGTACCTTAAAGAAAGCCAGGAACATCCACTCTGCACAACAGAAGGGCAAGAGAGGGACTGGCTCTGGTTTGCTTTCCATCTGTAAATTTAATCCCAGTTGTGTCTGTAGTCTCTCCTTTTCCCAGCTTTTACATATCACATGAGTTGCCTTTAATTGAGAACAATGACAAAAATGTTAAAAACCCTCAACCGTGCAGACTCATCTGACTATTTCCCTTTCTTCTTACCTTCACGGCCAACTTTCCAAGAGAAGCATTCCTATTTGATGGTCAGGTTAGTTTATTGCATTCTCATGCTGCATTAAGTCAGCCCAATCAAAATGCAAAATCACTGCTTATTACCAGTAAAGCATATCATTGTCAGACCTTAATATTACTGCATCCCAGTCTCTTACTCTAATTTTAATTCTAAACCCAAGTTCAGACCTTTATCATATTCATTTCTGCATTGCTTAAATGATTTATATGTTTGAGAGATTTTATGATTAAAAAATAAAGATGTACGATGAAGCTGAGAATAAGAGCTCATACTGTGAGCTAACTACCCCAGCACCCTCATAGTTTAAAGACACCAGATCAAATGAGGTTGGTACAGTCAGGAAGCCTATAAAAAGATTGTGATGTGCACTCTGAAAATTTTAAGTGAAAAATGAAGTACATTCTACTAATATTAGGCAGCCAGAAGTAACATCATTATGACAACAACACAGGTTGTTCCAGATTTAGTCTTCCCCATAAGAAGACCAGCTAGCAACTCTTCATAGACAAGATACAACTGAGAGAGTCCCAGGATTTGAGGTGGAGGCTGTGACCCCCTGGACAACAGAGACTGAGAAGGACTGCACTAGAAAGGTAAGAGGAGCAGCTACCCCCTAACTGCATCACCCATCCTGCAAGCCAGCACAGTGATGCACGGACAGTGCACCCTGGGACTATGGTTCCTGGGAAGAGAGCCCCACCCAGGTGGACACCCACTCCCCCAGCATTGTGGGACACTTTCCAGGAGTCTTGCTCCTGTCTCACTTCACAGAAACCACTAGGAGAAATACTGGACTAGACCAGTGAGGATCAGATAGAGATGGAAAAGGAGGAAGGGGGCTTAGAGGCTCTAGGACTCAGACCTTGGTGGACCACATTCCTGCTTGCAGTGATACCTAAGCAGCCAGTGGATCTGCCCATCTACAGAGCTGAGCCAGTGGCTTCAATCAGAAAGGGTGTTTGGATGGTAGTTCTGCCTGATTTGGGTCCCCATGGCATGGAGCCCATTCTATGTCTCTGCCTGGGCAAGGGAACAAATTTATAGTCCCATCCAACTGTTGAGCATAGCTTCCAGTCCTGCCCCTTTGTCAAGCCTAGCCACAGATGCCTGGCAGCTATGGAGCACATCCTAAGGTTTTCCCAGATAAGGGAGCGAATTCTCAGTCCCGCCCAACTGTTGAGCATATAGCTCCTGGCTCCACATACCCAGGCACCTGAAGAGTGGCTCTGATAAACCTCAGAGTACAGCCTATGGTACTTCCCAGCTGAAGAGCTCAACTCAAACAACCCCATCTAGCAGTGTTGCCTAGGAAATAACCCTGCCAGTTTGCTAAACACAGCCTGCAGCCTTACCTGGGCAGGGGTATGACACCAAATTACTAGCAACAAAAACAAAAATCAACAAATGGAACTATATCAAATTTAAAAGCTTCTGCACAGCAAAGACAATGATCAACAAAATGAAAAAAAAATCAATCTATGGGATGGGAGAAGTTATTTACAAGTAATATATC